>CM060334.1:6192770-6217770 GCA_030674155.1 Stramonita haemastoma
CAACAACAACAACAACACACAACACACACACACACACACACACACACACACACACACACACACACACAACAGCCTCTCCGCCTAAAAGTTTTTAGGGTCGATTTTTGTATAGGCGAGAGAGAAAATATCATTATCAGAGAGGAACACACATGACCCTGCTCGCTGTTCTGACGCAGTACGTCGTAACAACGCAGTTCGTCGCAAATTGCGACGAACTGCGTCGATTTCCCCCCCCCCCTCCCCCCCCCCCCCCCCCCCCCCCCCCCCCCCCCCCCTGGGGGGAACTGCGTTGATCCCCCAGAGGGATCGACGCAGTTCGTTGCAATTTGCGACGAACTGCGTTAGCCCCCCCCCCCCCCCCCCCCCCCTCCCCCCTATGTAAAAAACTACAACATATCTTTAATCAATGTAAGTTCAATATAATGCACTACTTCAACATTCTAGAAGCTCTTCATACATTTTTGTAAACTTTCTGACTTCAGTTCCAAGTCGTGACAAAGTGCGTTGAGGCACATATTTCTAGAATTAAAGTCACACAGATGAAAAAAAAAATGTATAGCACAGCATTCAAGGCTTTTTTTCTTTTTGATTCTTAAAAAACAACTTATGCACTGCAATTGGAAGGAGCACATTTTTTATATTAAGTAGCTTTATCACTGCAAAGTGTTAGATGATGAAGAGTGCACTTTGTTGCAATTTGGAAGTAAAGTCAAACAGCTGAAAAAAGTAATAGCTGAGGATTCAAAAGTTTGTTGTTGTTTTTTTTGTTTATTTAGTATGTTAGATTTTTTTTTATTTCATTTTTTTATTATTATTTTTTTTTACAAATGAACTTCATTATAATTTCTTTTCTATACTAAGAACTTTAGCCATTGCATGTTTTTGTTGCTGAAAAGTTGTTACAAAGTGCGTCAATGCACTTTGTCACAACTTGGAACTTAAGTCAGAAAGTTGACAAAAATGTAGATCTAGATCTATGAGGAGCTTCTACAATGCTGAAGTAGTGCATTATATTCAACTTACATTGATCAAAGATATAGATGTGGTTTTGTTGTTGTTGTTGTTGTTGTTTTTACATGGGGGGGATAACGCAGTTCGTCGCAAATTGGGACGAACTGCGTTATTACGACGTACTGCGTCAAAACAGCCCCAAAAAGGTTTGAATGCGGGTATCAAAATGCTACGACCAGTTAACACGAAGTCACGATGCTTTCAAGATGTCAGCCACCAAAAACATACATTTCTGTCGTTTAATATCTAGAGTTTGGATTATTGCTGATATCAACCCAGTGACCCAACAAATATAATCGCAATTTGAACACGTGAATTAGTAGAAAACATTGAATTTTGGTTAAAATTTACTTTTTCGTTTTTTAAAAAATTTTTATTATGTTATTTATTTTCTTAGCGATGTACTGCTGAAAACAATTGTTGACAGGGAAGTCTTCAAATTGATACTGCGTGACAGGCCATGGCCTACCACACACACACACACACACGCACACACACACACACACACACACACCACACACACACACACACACACACACACACACACACACACACACACACACACACACATTTATATAGATAGATAGATAGATAGATAGATAGATAGATAGATAGATAGATAGATAGATAGATAGTATGGTCTCGAACTTTATTTCAATCCATATTGTTCCCTATCTACACGTGCTTTTGTATTACTTTCCAAAAGCAGCGCCGTTTATCATTAATTTGGAATATTTGTTTACAGATTAGCTTCTTTATTTCTCACTCACACACACACACACACACACACACACACACACACACACACACACACACACACACACACACACCCCACACACACACATATGAAAAAGACAGTACCTTTAAGATCACTGACCATCATCGTCATAATCATTGGCTGGTCCTTCCTCCTTGTGGAGGAAAGAAACATGCAGGTGGTGTGTGATTTTGTATTCTTCTGCTACCAATACAGTGCCGGCCGTGTGCTGAAGATAATTCTATCCAAAGAAAACATGCTAAAATGATCGAAACAGGGACTGAGGTAGAAAAGAAAATGGAACAAAACAATGAAATTAAATGAATAAATAAATCCCATTTTCGGGAAGTTGTTAAGTTCTTCTCTCCCTAACGCACGATCTGTTTACACTCCGAGCAATTAAAAGGAACCAGAGAATGTGTGTGTGTTGTGTGTGTGTGTGTGTGTGTGTGTGTGTGTGTGTGTGTGTGTGTGTGTGTGTGTGTTTTTGTTGTTTTGTTTTGTTTTGTTTTGTTTTGATTTTTTCTAAACAGAGTCGAGTAAGGAAAGTGACTTGAGAGTGATGTTTAAATGAGAATGCTTCTGAATGAAGCAGATTACTTCATGAATGTTCTCTTAGGTAATCACTGACCCTGAATTGTGCAGTTTGCCTCATTTCGTTTGAAAATAGCCCCCTACATTATGCAACCTTATTTGATTTTGCTTTTCACGCGCTGTGCCTAAGTTATGCGGCTTTCCTTTCAGTTTGTACACAACCTACAAGTTTTTGTGGAATCCGTGATAGAATTTATAATTACCTTCACTGGGCCTTTTTTATCCAAGGAGTACACATGGCAATATCGAGATCTAGTGTTATACTTAATGATTTCTGGTTTACATGATAATTTTTGTTTATTTGTTTACGTGTTTAGATGGTTATTTGATCATCTGATGATTTATTTCGCAAACACATCGGCGATGGGTTACAGATTTTTAAAAAATATTTTTAATTAAAAAAAAAAAGAATTATGCCAATGTGTGTGTGTGTGTGTGTGTGTGTGTGTGTGTGTGTGTGTGTGTGTGTGTGTGTGTGTTGTTGTGTTGTGTTGTGTCGTGTCGTGTCGTGTCGTGTTGTTGTGTTGTGTTGTGTTGTGTTGTAGTCGTGGATCCAGCAGTTTCTCTTTTATAATCTTGACATTGTTGTGAAAGGGGAAAAGAAACTACGAGCTTTCCTTGTGGCAAGATTTAAGTTCACAGGTTTCTAATTAATGTGGAATTTGACGTGTTTCTCAAGTTTTGGACCCCTGCCCCCCTTTCCAGCACACACAAAAAAATCAAATTATGACTGATTCATCACTGATTTTCTGTAATAAAATGTTCGTGGTTTAATCTTGTATCCTTTGATGTTTAATTCTTTGCTCGTGACCTACATCAGTTTCTCCGGTATTTGTGTGTGCGTTCTTATCAAGGAAAGTCCAATCACGACTAACAAACAGCTTGTCATCACACATGAGCATTACAGAAATGATGTTACTATAGACTCCGATTATGACTTAGAAAGGTGATTTAATAGTTACAGGAATATAAAACCATACCATGGTTTTGAAACAGTCTAGAACGTGAAGTTCTTGAAACTTTCACACACGTTACGTCCATTGAGAGAGAGAGAGGAGAGAGAGAGAGAGAGAGAGAGAGAGAGAGAGAGAGAGAGAGAGAGAGAGAGAGAGGCCTACCTGATTCATGTGACAGTGCTAACAGCTGGTGCCGTAGCAGTGATGGAAGCCGCATGGCATTAACCCCCAACATTAATAATCAGATCTACCCCACTAGCCCCCACCCAAAGCACTCGCACCTCACACCATCCCACCCTTTCCCCTCTTTCTTTTTTGGCCAGGCCAGGTGAGTGGGTAGGGCCCTGGCTAAGCACCACCTCTTCACCTGCGCTGAGGGGCCTATGACAAAGTCCAAAAGCCTTCTAGGGGCCGCCCTTTTTCCTTTCGTCTGGGCAATCATCGCCGAGGCTGCAACTCCACTCCCTCCGCCCCCTTTGCCTTTTTTTTTTTTTAACAGTCCTTCACCCTGTTCCCTTCCTTCCTTTCCGTTCTTCAACTACATTTACATGCCACCCCATCCTCTCTTCTTATTCCCCACCTTCTGTCTGTCTGTCTCTTATCTCTTTTTGTGTTCTTCTGTTACTTTGTCACTATGGTAGGGTCATTAAAAAGTAGTCAAACAAGATGTGAGCGCCGTAATCTCAGAGGAACCAACAGTGGCAAAAGATGGCAGGCTGATTCTGTCGTAGGTCTTTCAACTATCCAGCTGCACGTAAAACCAAAAAAGAAAGAGGGAAAAAAAGACGAGGTGAGAAAAAGCCCTGGTTGGGCAGCTAGCCTAGCGTTGTGGCAAGTCTGTCCTGTCTTCCAAAACTGTATACATGCTTCCTCTCCTCTTCTCCCCCGTACATGCATGACCAGCCAGCCATATGGTGCTGGCTGTTGCTGTATCAGTCTTGAAGATCAGAGGCCACTTCTGGAGTCAGTGAGCAGAGGCCAGGTCTTTTCATCCACCTGGGGGAGGGAACAAACAGAACATGATAGCTTCAGGTTCAATAGGGGACACAGAGTCCCCACAACGACCTAGGGAAATTTCAGTAAGGTGTTGAAAACCTACCTAACTTGTTTTTTGTGACTTTTTTTTTTGGTTGTTGCTTTTTAATACCTGCACCTGCGCGTCAGAAGTTGGGTGTTTTTCAAACTGTCAGGGGGCTGACTTTACGTTTATCTAGGTCTCTTTTATCTCTGCTACGATCTGTTTGCCCAATATGTATGATTGATTTGTATGCTGTTGTTGTTGTTCTTGCCCTGCCCCCTCTACGTTGTCGTAAAAGTGATTTGTTCGAAAATGGGGGCTTCTTGAGAGACTGATGATCTGTTTAGGTTGATCGATTACAAATTGATTTATTGGTTTATTCTTGCAATTATATCCACCCTTTTTTTTTTTGGTGATGGGATCACCCAGCCAATGTGGCTTTGTTCTTTTTCTGTTTAGAAAATGTTGTTTTCACTTTTTCTGGAAAAGGGTTATTCAGAAAATCAAGCAAGGATGCCTCCTTTTATTGCTCCACCCCCGCCAGACGCCCTTGTTCCTTTTGAGGTTCCGTAAGTAGAAAGTCAGGACAGACACAGGAAAACAGTGTTGGTATTGCAGACCTCGAGCTACAGGAAGGGAATGGGGAGGGAGAAGGTGTAGAACCAGTTTTTCTAACAAACTACCAGTGGTTAAACCCAAGTGTAACGGTTGGAAGATAAGGGAGAGAATCATTACCTGACATAACCTAAGAGGCTGCGGATGGATCGCAAAAGCAGGTACACAGTATACCCTTTGGAGCGTAAAGGGTGATTTTGAGCATCAAAACAAACACATTCCAACCAACAGAACTAAAAAAGTGAAGTCGAGAATTAATCTGAATCATTGAAACAACAGGATATGTTGTTGTTGTGTCTTCCCCAGCTTAACACTCTGGGGGTCACCCAGAATGTGCGCTCTGACTCACTCATCCCACCTGGGAATCACTGTGAGATTGAAATTTCACACTGAATGAGAAGTGTGCGTGTATGACTGTTTTCAAGTGCCTCGCCATATTGGTAGCCGTACGCCTGCTTCAGAGGATTTTTTCTCATTTAAAGGAGTGCAGGTTGTTATGTTAAGAGCTAGTCATGGCTGAAGGCAATCTCAACACAACATTTTACAACAAAACACCATTTTAGTGTAGGCCTTGGCAATTATCTGACATCAATAACTGACACAGCTTTTGGCCTGGGCCAAAACGACAGAATATGAAAGCGGACTATAGTCGCTAGGGTTTCATCTTTTTGTGTGTATTTATTGTTTTCGTTTTTGTTTTGCTTGTTTGTTGGTTGGTTGGTTGGTTGTGTGTGTGTGTGTGTGTGTGTGTGTGTGTGTGTGTGTGTGTGTGTGTGTGTGTGTGTGTGTGTGTGTGTGTGTGTGTGTGTTCTTTTTAATTTCGAAGTTTGCCTCAAAAACATGAGGTATGCAAGTACTTTTTATGTAAATTATGCAAGACCATGTGATTATAGACTCAGCCTTGCTGCTGGATCCTATTTATAGAAGATAGGATGCAAATAAGAGATTCGTTTTAAGATCTTTTGATGTAGTAATAGAGAGTCATTTTGTGTGTGTGTGTGTTGTGTGTGTGTGGTTTGTGTGTGTGTGTGTGTGTGTGTGTATGTGTGTGTGTTGTGTGTGTGTGTGTGTGTGTGTGTGTGTGTGTGTACATAAACGTCACTAGGAACTAATGTCTCGTCGGGAGCGGAGCTGCTGCTAAGTGGCAAACTCATGAATATTAATCGAAGAAAGTCAAAGGGCACAAGCTACGATTGCAGGGAGGCGTGAACAATTCGACTCACTTGTTACCACCATGGCAAGCGCTATCTACCTCTGCACATCTCTTTCACACCACACCTGGTCTCCCCCAAAAGTGGATAGAGTCGGAGGATCTTTTCCCCCTATCGTTTTTGTTTTGGTCTTTTTCCATTGTTGTTTTTCTCTACCTGATAGCCTCATCGTTCATGTCTGTTCCTGCCATTTGAAAAGTTGTGCTTCCCCTTTTTTTATAGCATGGGTAAGGGTTAACAATTGTACATAGCACTAGGCTTCTTTATAAACAATCAGTGATGTGGATGGCTTAGTATATGCTATGTAGTCAAATAGATCAGAGTTGAAAATAGTGTGGGGACATACCTTGTACCAACGAGTTGCCTCCCCGTCCATACCTCTAGTTAGTAATTCTATCCCCCCCCCCCCCCACCCACCACCACCATCACTCCTCTCCCCCACCCCCAGGGAAGAACACTGGAAGAGTGCCCAACTCTGGGTAGTTGTAACGACTGAAACTGTATTGTTGGTTGGTTTTAAGAAATGTTGATTCACAAAATACATCATTATAGCTGTACACATCATATCAAGAGCAGCGATAAAGCAACAGCTCATAGCGTGCTCGAATACAGAACATTAGCTACACTTTTATTCGTTCAGCTATCATATAATTATGACACCAGTTACTTTCACAATAAAGTAGTTGCTTTATTGTTCAGTTTCAGTTTAAACAGTTCGAGAACTGGAGGGGGGAGGGACTCGCTCCATGGTAAAGAAGATTATCTACAAGACTGAAAAACCAACTGACCAACAAATAAAAACGATAATGAGTTACACAAGAAACGACCTTCCCCCCCCCCCCCCCCTCTCTAAAATTCCTTACGTCTTGAGCAATTCATGGAAAATAAATGAAAATATAGATCTAGTCATTCTGTTACATATCTTGGAAGATATCTTTGCCATGTCTTGATTAGTACGTATACAGAACTTGAAGTTACGGCATTAAAAAAAAAGGATACATTTAGAAGTGTCGCCAGATGGAGATAAACTTTTGGACAGTTCCAAATAGCAGCATATTTGTGTAAATCTAAAGATCCTGACTACCTTTCAGAAGAAGATGAACTTGAACATAGTCGTAAGGACGTTGCCCTCTCATTTCTTTTTCTGTGTGCCGCTCCTTTACTTCAAAGCACAGCACTGTGTCAAGTGGTTTTTACATGGACGTATGATCCTTTGATATATATAATTATGCCCGAATTATCTCTTCTTTTCTGCATCGTTGGCAATAAGAACTCAAAAGACAAATGGCTGCCTCGATTTTTCTGGCAACCTTATGTTTGGTGTGATCTTCCCAGAGGAGTTTTTATTATTATTTTTTTTTAAAAACACACAAAAACCCCCGGGGTGTTTCATTGGTCTGTCTCTCCAGTGTCAGTGTTTCAGAGACAAAAAGGCTGATGCCATTAACATTGTGTGGACGCTGTCGAATCTATCAACAGAGTGGTCAGAGAGAGAGAGAGAGAGAGAGAGAGAGAGAGAGAGAGAGAGAGAGAGAGAGAGAGAGAGAGAGAAGTGTGTGTGTGTGTGTGTGTGTGTGTGTGTGTGTGTGTGTGTGTGTGTGTGTGTGTTGTGTGTGTGAGAGAGAGAGAGAGAGAGAGAGAGAGAGAGAGAGAGAGAGAAGAGAGAGAGAGAGAGAGGAGAGAGAGAGAGAGCTGCTTGGTGGTGGAGGTTGGTTAATACAGTCCCTAAACTGGATGACTTCATTGGGACTCTAATAGCATCAAAGGAAGAAGAAAAAGAATTTGTTAACGCAAATGGTCTTAAAACCATGAGAATTGAGAATGCTGTGGACGCATCTGCTCAAAAAGACTTCTGGCTTGAGTTCTTTGCTTGTGACTGCACTCTGATAATTGAATTGTTCACTGTTTGTTGTATTTTTGAGCTTTTGGTCGGGTTTCCTCTGATCTGTCAGTCTGGCCTGTTTTGCCGAGAGATGCGTATATTTTGTCAGGGTGAGGTCTTCATTGTCGGCTAGACTACTGGCAACAGTCTAGCCTCTGTTTAGTTCTGTCTGTTCTTATGTGGTCTTTCAGTGAGAGTGGAAAGGAGGGTGGGAAAAACGAGGACCTGATGCCAGGTTCTGAAGGGAATGGGTCCTCCGTGTTGCCATTGTTGATAGCCTAGTTGTAAAGTCGGTCCTGTCTGGAAGAATTTAGTGCCACCGATCATAGCGGGTTTGTCTCATCATAGTTTGTGGAGGATTTTTGTGCCACGTCCTGTTGAAGGCCTTTTTATGTCTGTGGAGATGTACTACAGGCTTTGGCGATATTGAGGTTTTCAGTCTTATTGTTTTATTTTTCTGCTCTAGAAAATATTTAGAGCATGGAGAACCCACTTTTCAGCAGCCTTCTCGTCATTCTAATCAGCTATCCACTTCATGGCAGTCTCTTTAAATTAACTGCTCAGTCAGGGGAATAAGGCTCCTCCCCCCTCAATGCATCCCCCATCCCGTTGTAAACAAGCCTGTAGGATGCAGGCCTTGGTTTGTCTGTAGCTATTGCAGCACACGCTGGTGACTGCCTGTGAGCAGAACACCATACACCCGCACTGAATGGCCTCTTCTGCCACACTACGTCGCGCAACAAGGCAGTTCGTCCCAATTTGCAACGAACTGTGTTAGCCCCCCCCCCCCTCCCCCATGTCAAAACCCCCTCCATATCTTTACTCAATATAAGTTCACGAAGACGTGCATAACATAATCCAGCAAACCATTGGTCCCTACGAAAATCTTCTATCAATCGTAAAGAAGCGTAAACTTAAATGGTAGGGGCATGTCACAAGATCAAAAGGACTAGATCTAGCAAAAACAGTACTGCAAGGCACTGTCCAAGGAGAGAGAAAAAGAGGCAGACGACGAAGAAGAAATTGGATGACAACATCAGCGAATGGACAGGCCTAGAACTCAACAAAACCCTGAGAAAGGCAGAACAGAAAGAGGAATAGAGGGAATTGGTTGTCAAGTTTTCATGGGTGTCCCACGGTCGCCAGACTAAGGGATAGATAGATAGATTAGATAGATAGATAGATAGATAGATAGATAGATAGATAGATAGATAGATAGATAGATAGATAGATAGATAGATCATAGACAGAAGTTCAATATAATGCACTACTTCAGCATTTTGGGGATCGACGCAGGTTCGTCGCAAATTGGGATGAACGGCGATGTTGCGACGTACTGCGGCAGAACATGGCCTCCAGAGAGCTGCGTACTTATTATGTATACGAAAAGTTTGGCAAAAAAGAGCGTTTTCCATTTTCAGACAATCACTAGGGATACTATTTTCCTCCTTACCCTTCCTTACTCACCACCAAGAGTCACGCATGGATCAGGTAGACGTGGTCACTCAGTGGTCAAGTTGACAGGCTTCTAATTCTTATGATCCTGAAGTCGCAGGCTCGAATCTCTGCGGCGCGTTGAGGTTCAGAGTGGAGATTTTTTTTACATTTTCTCAGGTTAGCTTATGTGTGGATCTGTCAGTACCTTACTCCCCTTTTGTGTATCTATGCATCCCCGAAGTCGGAATGCGGCTATGTAAATGATAGGGGGGGGGGGGGGGGTGTAGCTCTGGTTGAAAAAATACAATAATAATCATAATCATAATAATAAAGGAATTTATATAGTGCTATATCTTGCAAAGACAAATCAAAGCGATTGCACTCAACCCATTCTTACAGTCATATAACCGAGTTTTGACAGATCCAAATGCACTCGCGCGCGCATGCACGCACACACACATGTACACACATGCATGCACGCACGCACACACACACATACATACACAACCACACACACACACACACACACACACACACACACACACACACACACACACACACACACACACACACACACACACACACAGATTATACACTTTGGCACGGTGATGGGATTTCGGCTGTTGAAGGCAGTGAAAGTTATGAGATGAAACAGGAGAGGAAAATCTTTGGTCTGAAATAAATAATGTCTTTAGGCTGGATTTTAAAGTGTCATAAGTAGGCTTTTGGCGAACAGAGAGGGAGGGGGGGGGGGGGGGGTCATTCCAGATCGATGGACCAGAAATAGAGAAAGAGCGACGGCCAACGGTAGATTGGTTGAATCGAGGTATTCCTAAGCACAAGGTATCTGCAGCAGAGCGGGGGGAACGAGGAGTGTACGGGTAAAGACATTCACAGAGGTAAGAGGGTCCTGTTTTATGGAGATATTTGTAACTAAGGGTACTGATCTTATACATAGTTTACTCTCTGTGGCACAGGCAGCCAGTGGAGAGATCACAAGAGAGGGGTTATGTGCTCAGATTTTTTCTTTCACAGCATTTACTCGAAGTTTGACCAGCGTACTGGATTATGGTGAGCGGAATTATTAATTTGGCAGATGTAGTGTAACTGTTTACGTTTGGAATGATCTGCAAGCCATAGTAACCTGAAACATCACACTCAGAATACAAAGATGATAAGCAGTGGCACACACACACACACACACACACACACACACACACACACACACACACACACACACACACACACACACACACACACACACACACACACACACACACACACAATATACCCATATTACAGCATACCTGACAGATCAGGCGGAAGAAGACAAGACACACCAGCGACCCCCTAAACAACGTGATCCACCGCTAAAGCTTGGCAGAAAGCCCTCAGCTAGTTCAGTACCAAGCCAGCAACCGGCCTCCCACGCTGCAGCCGGCTAGCTCGAAACGCGTGAAAAATGACGCTAGCTTTCGTTATCAAGATAGAACCGGCTGCCGAAAGATGCTCGCTTTTGTCCGGGCAAAATAGAAACGGGCAATTTGGGGCTGGCGATGGGGTGACACATACATTTGGGGCTCTTTATCGGCCCTCATCGGACCTTCTTGGCAGAGCTTCGAGAAGCCTGAGGACTGGGCGACACGACTTGGGTGGGCTTCTTTCCCTCGGTAGCCTGTACGGCCCCCCCCCCGGCATGGGGCCTGACTCGGGCCCACCAGCCCCTCCCTGTACCGGGTGTGTGTTATGGCCGGTATGAAGGCTGACTCGGGGGGCCACTGACTGGTTGCTGCCTGCCAGCCGCTTGCCGTGCTGGGTCGCTCCGCCACTTTCCTCCGTCGGCGCCGCCGCCTCTTGTTCAGCTTGTTCCTCATAAAACGTGTCAAAAACTGATACATGGATGGCAGCCTAATGAGGCGGCAATGACGGTAGGGGGTTGGGGGGAGAGAAAGAAAGAAAGAAGAATCGCAGACGATTTTCAGACACACACGGATACACACGTTTACACGCGAGTACGTTGGAGTGCGCGCTCGTGTAAGTTTTCATACGCATGCGCACGCTCGTACGTGTCCTCGCGCGCGCGAGCACACACACACACACACACACACACACACACACACACACACACACACACACACACACACACACACACACACACTCTTCTCTCTCTCTCTCTCTCTCTCTCTCTCTCTCTCTCTCTCTCCCCACCCACCTCCCCCTTTCCTTATCAAAAATTGAGTGGTTTTTGGTTTGTTTCTTTTGTTCAAACGTAGTTTTTTGTTGTTGTTGGGTTTGGTTGTTGTTTTTTTTAACAAAAGCAGTTTTGCTGCAGAAGGGAGTCAAGTTTGACAGGCAGTTCTTCATGGCAGTAAGAAACTGAGTGGTCCTAGGGGATATTATGACATTTGGAACAGAAATGTGTATTGGCTGTGGAAATGTTTAAATCTCATTTGTATAGGCATCACCTTCTGCTATGGACAATCATCTGTCATTTCTCTCATCCTTCTCTGTGGAAAAGCAAACATTCAAGCTATCAGAGGTTGGCCCATTCTTTAACCTGCTTCTTGTGAGACTAGGTCTGTGTGGGCGTGTTGCTGTGCTAGCCTAGTAGTGGGGTGTATTATAGACTTAAGGCTTTATTTTGAAAGACGAATGTGAATATGAATATTCTTTTATCACAATCAGGGAATAACTCCTGTATACTACCCACATAAAAACGAATGAATAAACAAAGAAAAAAATATCAGACATCTTGACGCCACAGATATAGTGCCAAATTCACATCACAAAACATGCATGTAAAACAAACTTCCACATAGAGTTCAATATTCCTTTTAACTTTTTGTGGAAGTGCACCGTAGCAAGTTAATTTTCAATGGTGCGTTGCATTAGGTTTTTTCTCCTTATGCAATATTTTTTTGTCCACGGCAACGGAGATGTTTTAGGAAATCATTTGGAAGATTTGTCTTTTGTGTGTAGTAAGTTGACTGTGAAATGTTGCAGGGATTATTCGGTCGACTAAGGAGATTTATTTATTTATTTATTTTTCTTTTGTTTTGAGTGTCAGTTGTTAGCTGAGGCTGGTTGTCTGTGGCGAGACAGACAAGACTGACGTAGCATGGCTGGTTGAAGTCTGGATTCCTAGTTCAAGGTGGAATGGATGTAGGAATGATGAGGTAGGGAATGTGTGCCTACAACAGCTGTTCAATTCACGTGGCAAAAAGGTAAAGGTGTCCCATAACCTAGGCGGTCGTAGGGGAGCGAGGCATCAGAGACCTCAGCTTCTCTAGGGGGCAGTATATTGAGGGCGGCGCCCATCTCCTCTCCCTCGCTGCTTTACCTTCCCTGACCCTAAAGAGGCTAGGTACCCATTGACAGCTGGGTGAACTGGGGGGACTGTACTGAAGCCAAGGCGCGCAAACGGACACGTGGTCATCTGTAAATAGTTGTTGTCTAATGCTTGTGTGCAGTCCAATGGATTCGGTGGAATTGTTGTACATCGTTTAGCCAAGTTGCTTTTACCTACATCACCCTTTTTGTTTCTTTCTTTGATCTGCGGGGCTGTGGTGAAGTTGGAGAATATAAAAACCCAAACAAACAGAAAAGACAAAATCCTTAGCATCTGTTTTGTGGGCAAGGTCAGGGGCAAAAGTAACTAAAGTAGAAAAGCAAACTGCACAATTTTGGTGTGGATAGTAGTGCCGTTAAACGATTGTTTGTTGTGCAGTTGTACGTATTACCTCATTTGTATAAAAATGCAGAAGGCTACATTTTCCCCCATCAGATTTTTTTTCCTATGTACGATTTCTTACTAAGACAAGAAAGGCGTAATGAGACTGGGTCATTAGTAGTTACCTTCAGTTCAAAGGAGATAGCTGAATGATGTCAACCATAGGTCCCAAGACATAAACAGCGGCACTAACTGTACTGGGGCCTTCATTTACGTGTGTCTCCATCAGCCATGGGACACAGTTCCTGTGACACCGTCATACTCTAGTAGGTTCTCTCTCACCTGTCTTTAGGTAGCATGGCATAAGCACTAAATGTTGACATGCGATAGCCAGTAAACATTGACATGCGATAGCCAGTAAACATTGACATGCGATAGCCAGTAAACATTGACATGCGATAGCCAGTAAACATTGACATGCAATAGCCAGTAAGCATTGACATGCGATAGCCAGTAAACATTGACATACAACAGCCAGTCGGATGATGTACTGTCACCACTGTTCTCGTTTCAGGCGCTGAATAATCTCTGTTCCCATCAGTGAGATCCCAACTCTAAAAGAAGAGAAGGTGATTGCAGGAAAGAGAAAGGAATAGGAGACTGGCGTAGTGGTAAGGGTAGGTGGCAGCAGCAGCATCAACAACATCAATAACAACAACAGCAACAACAGCCCACGCAAGCATTGTAGCGGTAACAGCAGCAACAACAGCTACAGCACACAAACTTACATCGAGACACTCGACACAGACAGAGATGTGTGTGTGTGTGTGTGTGTGTGTGTGTGTGTGTGTGTGTGTGTGTGTGTGTGTGTGTGTGTGTGTGTGTGTGTGTGTGTGTGTGGCGCGCGCGCGCGCGCGCGCGTGCGTGCGTGCGCGTGTGTGTCCTTTTTTGTTTTTGTTTTGGGTTTTTTGTTGTTTGGGTTTTTGTGTGTGCTATTTTTGTTGTTACTTTTGTTTGCTGTTGATTTTGTTGTTTGATTCTTTTTTTGGGGGGTGGGGGGGAGGGTGGAGGGGGGGGGGGACATTCTCTTTATTCCTATCACAAAAAAGTTGATATCTGTATTAGTGTCATGGCGAGCAGACACTTTTTTTTCAGCTGATCATTCCATTTGACCACCATAGTTGTGCCCGGGTTATTCATTTCTTAATCAATGTGCTTGCATTTATAAACACGATTTCAAGGGTTTTTTTTATGTGGTCGGCACAATTGGTGGAGCTGTAAACAACCTGCACACAAAAAAGCATAAAAGCAGAGTTGGATGTAAAACAGCACTATATTGCATTCAATTGAACAGACAGTTTAGCACAGATGAAGATGCTGGAGAGGAAGAGGTTTGGGAAAGGGCCCAAGGAGACAGGGGGGAAGAAGAGAAGAGCAGAAGTGGAATGAAGGATGAAGAGGAGCATAGGGCAAGAGAAAAGAACTACAAAATGGATTCACAAAGTGTCAAAACCAAGGGCCACAAAGAATCGGGCCGGGGGCCTAAAAACAATTTCAAATATTTTAAGTAAAAGGAAACTGACAGGAAGATTGCCGGTCGGTCGGACGGACGGACAGACAGAAGGAAAAGAAAAATAATGGTGACAGGAATGGACAGACGGGGAGACACACAGACCACGAAAGAAGAGCTGAGATGATGGTGGGGATTGGGCAGAGAGAGGAGAGAGAGAGAGGAGAGAGAGAGAGAGGAGAGAGAGAGAGAGAGAGAGAGAGAGGCGTCCAAGTGTCGTCGGACCCTGGGTGCTGAGACGCTGAAAAAGAGACGAAAAGGAGGAGGAGAAGGGGAAGAACTCGTATTCTGAGGGTCCGATCCTGGAGTCCCTTCTCCGATCCCGGGAGCCCCCTCTATCTCCACCCCTCCCCCCACTCCCTCTCAACCTCCCCCCCCCCCCACCGTGGTGGTGAGAATCCCAAGTGGCCGTCCCGCCCCGCTGCTTGAAAGGCTGCCAGCCTTGACAGCATTGTGCGCACATTTGTCGCTGTCAGCCGCTGGTGAAAACCTTCCATTCTGTTTACAGGAATATTGACAAACACCCTGACAGCCGAGCTGCAGCTAAGAGCTGGAGGAGCCACCTCTTCTGTCTCTGTTTTTTTTTTTCTTTCTCTTTTTGCTTTTTGTTCCTCTCCTTTTTTTTCGTCCTTTTTTTCTTTCTCTCTTTAACCTTATGTTTCTGGCTCATTTGGTCCTTTTTTTTTTTCAATCTTCTCAGATTGATAGATAGAAATACACATAGATTGATGGACGGATAGACGGATGGAAAAGAGGTCAGTTAGAAGATACAAGAAGCATTTTGAGCGTTCAACAAATGCAAAAACAAAACAAACAACAAAACGAAAAGTTGAGAAAAAGATGGAGGAGGAGGAGGGTGGGTGGGTAGACAAACAAACATAAACATAAACAAGAGACACACCAGAAAAATGGAACAAAATATTTGCATCAACGGAGAGAGAAAGAGAGAGAGGAGGGGGGGGAGGGGAGGAGAGAGAGAATGGGTGGAGGGAGGGAAGGGGAGGGTAGGAGTGGAAGACGGAATGGTACTGTTGTGCAAAACAGTTCGACTGAGAGTCGAAGGAAAATGGGAATCAGACTAGAATACAGTTTAAGAAGATCAGAGGAGGTTGGGGGGGGGGGGGGGGGGGGTGTGATGGAGAAAACATTGTATCTATGGGGAGAGAGAGAGAGAGAGGAGAGAGAGAGAGATAGGAGAGAGAGAGAGAGGAGAGAGAGGGAGGAGAGAGGAGAGAGAGAGAGAGAGATTTATTTATGTTATGTACTTATTCTTTTATTTCGAGGATAATGGAAAAAGCACTGATGTGCTATTTAAACATTTACTCCCCGTGTGTATGCAGTTCCTGCAAATTTTGTCATCCCTTCCCACCGGCACACAATGGCCTACTCTTCCAAAAAGTGGAACGCGTTTTAAACGTATGCGCAAGATATTCTGCGTGCGTTCGCACACTGGACTTTGGTTTATAGTCCTATCCGAAGGACTTGAGGGGGAGTGGAGTCGGCACAGATGTTAACTCCAGAGGGAAGATCCTCTTGAACGAGACTCGAACCAGGGTGAACAGATCACAAGCGCATCACTCTAACCACGAGAGAGAGAGAGAGAGAGAGAGAGAGAGAGAGAGAGAGGAGAGAGAGAGAAGAGAGAGAGTGGGGGGGGGGATATCACTGAGCAGATTGGACCCTCCATAGGGGGTGGTGGGGTGTGGAAAGAAACTGCAAGGGCGGGAAGAAAGGAGAGGGTGAAGGGTGTGGAGGGGGGCAGGGGCGGAATGGACGGGTGCATCGCTCTCCTTTTCTTGCTTTCCCGTTCGAACCCTTACCCCCCTTCCCCCTCCCTCATGTCTCAGTCTGCTCCCATTGGCTGAGTCGACAGGGTGCTCAGCCCCTGTACTCTCATTATCGCTCGTTGCAATTAATGTCGACCACCTTCAGTGGAAACTGAAGCACCCGCCAATTCCAACACAGCAAGGCTTTTAATTCTCTGCCTCTGCCTTAGAAAAAGAAAAAAAAGAAAAGGAGGGGGGTGGGGGGAGTTCATTTTGGGGGGGTTGAGGTGGGGGGGGGGGGTGAGGCTGCGAAACTATTGCGAGAATGACTCAGATTAAAGCCATATCTGTGTGTGTGTGTGTGTGTGTGTGTGTGTGTGTGTGTGTGTGTGTGTGTGTGTGTGTGTGAGAGAGGAGAGAGAGAGGAGAGAGAGAGAGAGAGAGAGAGAGAGAGAGAGAGAGAGAGAGAGAGAGAGCAATGAAGATCGTCATAGTTGCATTTACATTCCGATTGTAGCTATACATTGGTGCTGTATAGATTCTAGTGAAACTCTCCCAAAAGAAGTGAAACACACACAAACTCCTTAGGACTTACAAGGATAGGTTCACCATTCGAACTCTAGTTGGTAAAATTAGGTTTATTGTTGTTTTTATTTATTTTAGGTGTGTTTTGACGCCAGACACACATACTGGTTGGTTCACTCCTTGGCACTTTTTGATTCTTTTTTAATTTTTTATTTTATTTTAGATTGCGAGAAAAATATGCGCGCGTACTGGTTCTCCCCAACCTCCTATTTTCTTCTTCTTTTTGTTTTTCTTTGCTATAAAGATCAGTATCACATTGACTATATAATACCATATTTTCCAAATCGTCCACTTTTTTTTTAAAACAGCGTTGTGATGTTTATTCATAACAATGAATTTTAGATTACTGTGCGTGTGTGTGTGTGTGTGTTGTGTGTAGAGAGAGAGAGAGAGAGAGAGGGGGGGGGGGGGGGGTAAAGGGGGGTGTTTTACAGCTTCTGCGGTAGCCTTTGTCCTTGTTTGGATTGTATGTCATTATTTTTTCTGTGTTTTGTTTCTTTTTGGGTTTTTTACATTTTTTCCACGAATTGTTTTCTTTTGTTGTTGTTTGTTTTTCTTTTTCTTTAAAGTGGGCGAAAGATCTTAATTGTCAGAACATGGAGTTACCAGATTGGAGTAATCTGAGGATGCTGGTTCTAGTGTCTGCAGCCTTGAGAGGTATAGACTCAGCCACCCTGTTCTTGATACTGTATTAAAAGGTTCGGTGCATTTCCCATCTGACTCTTCGGGGAGCTAATTTATAGAAGGAACAGGAAGAGAAAAGAGAGGAGTTTTCGTTACTGATTTGGATATGACTGCGCCACAGATCGTGAAACAAAATGAAACAAATATAATGTTTATCTATATCTTGTTGTGTGTGTGTGTGTGTGTGTGTGTGTGTGTGTGTGTGTGTGTGTGTGTGTGTGTGTTGTGTGTGTGTGTGTGTGTGTTTCATCTCATTGCATGCGGCTTTAAACTCCGCTTGTTGTAAATGCCAGATTAGGGCTTTGAGCGTGTTGACAAATCAAAACTTAGCTTTAAACAACAACAAAACCAAACCAAACCAAAAAGCCTCTCAAAGTAAAACAAAGAAAACTGCCAGCCAGATATAAAGCTGGCAAAATTACTTCAGGTCTATCAAAGTTTATAACCAATTGCGGAAAACATTTGAGCCTTTACGCATCGCAAGAGTACGAGAGATGACTCAATCATATTTTATTTCTCGAGACAAATCAGACTGGGCTATGCTGAGGACGCTAGCCTTTCCGCTTGATTTGTCATTCCCAGATTACAAAAAGAGTAAAGAATAGGCTCTCTGGCAGTGATTAAGGTCATGACAGTAATGATGATAATCATCGCAGTAGTCATGAAGTGGAATCACACACACACACGCACGCACGCACACAGACACATGGGCTCATACACATTCATTTCAAACCTAAGTTTTTCTCCTTCTGTTTCCATCTCTTACCTGCCCCTGCCTTCAACATCTACCTGCCAAAGTGTATAACGTTTATAGGTGTGTGTGCGCGCGCGCGTGTGTTATTTGAATTTGTTAAAACTGTAAATTGTTGTTGATTGCTTGTATGTTGTGTAGGTCGAATGCAAGCGCTTTGATTTGTTTTTACAAGATTTAGCGCTATACAAATTCCATGTATTATTATTATTATTATTATTATTATTATTATTATTATCATTATTATTATTATTATTCTTATTATTATCTCTCTCTCTCTCTCTCTCTCTCTCTCTCTCTCTCTCTCTCTCTCTCTCTCTCTCTCTCTCTCTCTCTCTCTTACAAAAAGGATCCTATGCCAATGTCTATTAAGCCATAACTTGGTAACTTCTGCCATCAGAAAGACTGGTACTCAGACCACTTTTCAAGAACTCAGAATTGGATGCATCAGAATGTGGCGATAGTAGGGAATTGCTAGGAAAGAGGTTGGAATAGACGGGTGTGTGTTGTGTGTCCCAGGTATCTGCTGGGGCGTAAATACAATCACACAAAAAAAACAGCAACAAAAAGTAGGCCTCCTTATGCTCCTTCTTCTTTTTAATACCTTCGATTCTGCTATGTGTTCAACGTGCATTCGGCCTTTGGAAATTCATCTTTATTTGTGTATATTATGTCATTTACTATTCTGCTTTGGATTTTTGAGCGAGACTTGCGGAGAAAATAGTTAATCATTGCTTTGATCAGTATGTAAACAGTTTTTGATTCTGAAATAGACAAGCATATGATTACATAGATAACTGATTTCTTTTTGTTTAGCTTTTTTTTTTAGAAGCTGCTTGTGAGTAGGTTATCGCTTTGTATACTAGTCTGCGTCTCCTGTTGTTTAAATTAAAAAGAAAAAGAAGGAAAGTCTGAGTTCTAGGCTGTTTGAAGCATTTAGAAGGAAATATTGTCGATATGGCTTGTGCCATAAGGCGGTTACCCCCCCCCCCCCCCCCCCCCCCAGCTTCCCCTCTCCTACCCCCCCCCCCCCCCCCCTCTCTTCTCTCCTCTCTCTCCTCTCTCTCTCTCTCTTCTCTCTCTCTCTCTCTCTCTCTCTCTCTCTCTCTCTCTCTCTCTCTCTCTCTCATCTAGAAAGTCTGGAGTTGGTCCACTTTCAATACAGTGTGCCAGCCTGACAAAAACACAGAAGGCGATCGCTGGGGTTTCAGACAGACAAAAAAAGCTTTGGGTAGTTTTTCGGCGTGGGGAGACAGGAACAAGAGTGGATAACGAGAGTAATTTGTCTGTATGTAAACTGCTGCGGGTCGCGGACGCCAAATTATATGTCTTTCAGTCATGCTTGGTGGCAATCGAATCAAACGCTTTGAAATTGTCGTAAACAGCAATCGGAGGGGTTTTCAGTTCCCTGATGGTGTTGCTGCAACAAGATGAAATTGGGGAGGGCATCATTGCGTGGTCTCTTTGGTGGTCCTGTCCTTCCATCCTTTGGAAATGACGTCCCCCCCCCCCCCCCCCCCCCCCCCCCCTGGTTTCAAGCCCTCAGATAGAGAGGCAGAGTTGAGGGAGGAAAACGTATAATCAGTTCATAGCACGAAATGCCCCCAAATAATGACCTTTATTTTATTTTGCCACGGTAATCTGTTTGCTTGCCTCCACCCATCTTTGAGTTTGCTTTACCATTACAATGTGAATGATTTTTACATAATCTTTTACATAGTGAATTCTTTTAGAAAGAAAGAAGGAAAGGGGCTAGGATCACTTAACATTTGAATGTAAACTATAATTCATTTGGTTTTACAATAATTGATTGTGCCTTTTCAGTTTTTTGAAAGGGGAAGGGGATGGCGCTGAAAGCAGGTGGTTAGGGCATCAGATTGTGATCAGAAATAAAAGTTTCAAACTGCAGCTTTTGTGTGTATGTGTGTGGTTGAGGGGAGAAGAAAATGGAATAAAGGATAGAGAGTTAACAGAGTGGTGTGGACACTTTTCTACGTCCATTCTAGACCCCTTTCATCTCCTTTTTGCCCAGTTTGTTTTAAACTTCAAACCTTCCCTGCAATCGTCATCATCCTCTTTTTCTTCTCCTGATTTTGCTTTTGCTTCTCCTCCTCTCTTTCTCCTTTTTTTATCCTTATGTACGATGTCTGCTAAAACTTTCAGTCTGTGGTTCCTGTCAGTATGCAATCAAGTAAGCAATAAATACCTTGTTACAAGCCCAATGATATAAGAACAAAAGCAGATCAATAGTTCTTCATGTGGTATTTGGAGCAGCACTTTTTGGCAGTTTATTCCCTTCAATTGCCGTGTTTGTGGTCTTAGCCCAGAACACTCTTCAGTGCACAGCTTGGCTATACACAGAATTAATAATAATGATAATAATACATGGAATTTATATAGCGCTATATCTTGTAAAACAAATCAAAGCGCTTGCACTCGACCCTCACAACAAACAACCAATGACAATAAATAATTCTAGCAAAATCGAAAGCACACACACGCGCGCGCACACACACACACACACACACACACACACACACACACACACACACACACACACACACACACACACACACACACTATAATAATAATAATAATAATAATAAATTGAATTGAATAAACACATAGATCTCTGTGCGTGGGTTTTAAAGAGCTTCCACAAAGCCAATACTTTCATGGTGTAGAATCAAATGAAGATGTTTTAGTTGAAAGTGTTTAAAATAAATTCGTGATTTTTGGCTCCTTATAAAGTCTGTTCTTAATGTGACAAGAAAAAGGGAAGGAGCAGGGGGGTCGTTTGTTCTTGCAAGAAAAGTTGAAAAATACACTTTGTGGAATGTCAGTCTCTTTTCTAATTTTTTAAAACCCAATTGCTCCCTCCCTCCCTCCTCTCTAGTTCTCCTCCTCTTCATCCTTTGTTCTACATATGGAATGGTTAAAGTCGTAACCAATAAACGTAAAGTGTCAGTTCGACAAGAAACACAAAACGTGATGGTTGAAGATCCATCCACAAAAAAAGGAAAAAAATCAAACCTCCCTGTATTTTTAAGGATCTGGAAAGAGGAGCAGGGGGAGGGGGCCACGAACAAGAGTGGATAACGAGAGTAATTCGTCTGTATATAAGCTGCTGTGGGTCGCGGACGCCAAATTATATAGCTTTCAGTCATGCTTGGTGGCAGCCGAATCAACCGCTTTGGAAAGGTCCGTAAACAGCATTTGAAGGGGTTTTCAGTCCTGTGACAGTGTTGTGGCAACAAGCTGAAATTAGGGAGGGCACCGCTGTGTTGTCTCCTAGGTGGTCTCTAGCTGGGCAGTGACGTCTCTCTTTATCTGATGGTTCCAGACTGTCAAAAAGTCGTTACGTTCTGGACGGGGAAAAAAAAAAGTAGTCCTCAGTGTAGACTGGCCCAGAGAAATAAAGGTGCCTGACAAAGCTGCTTATTTTCGTGTTTGTTCTTTCTTTTTTTTTCTTTTTATTTCATCTTTTTTTGTTTGTTTTCTTTTGGTTTGGCTTTTGTCTGTTTTGTGGCTTTTGCTTTGGTTTCCCTCTGTGGCTAGTGGTTGTGTTTAAAAAAATTTTTTTTTGTTTGTTGTTGTTTGTTTAAATTTGTTTGGTCTTTCTCATCAAACCATGTCTTTTCTCAAATTCCATGATGTAACCTACTTCCACAGAAGTAATCATAGACACAATAATACTTTTATCTGAACATGATATGTAATCAGCTATCAGTTTAGTTCCTTTTTGTATCATATATATGTTAGTGCTCTTTTGTCTAAGTGATCACGTCTGCTTGGGGACAATAATTCTATAAGTTTTAAGCATGTTGTTGTTCAAGTTGATGTGCTGTATGATTTTGTTGTGTGCTGCTCAGAAATAAAATTGTTTAAACCATGGTGTCACAGAAATCTGACATTCTTTTCTAAGAGACATCGTCTTCAGAGCAGTAAGAGCGCTTTGTAAATCTTTGTCCAGAAACTAAAGATATGTAAAAACAACAACAAAAACCCCCCACAACAACAACAACAACAACAACAACAAACAACCCCCAAAAAAAACAACAACAACAACAAAAACCCACAAAAACAACAAAAAAGAAAAAAAACAAAACTAAAGATATGTAAAGCCAACGTATGAAATCCATGTCAGTTGTTATGTAACTTATACTATCAGTCATCCCTGAGTGGTATTAAAGAAGTTGACATGTTGAGAGCATCAGACAAAGGAAAGAAGAAAACACAAGAGTAGCACACTTGTCTTCATATACAACTATTACTTCCTACAAATACAAAAGCTTCTACTGCAGTGCTGCTGCTGTCGTTGTTGCTGCTAATAACACTGCCACTACCCCTACTACTTCTATTGCTGTTAGTACTCGCCTGGGACTTTTATCAAAGAAAGAAAAAAAAAACCTCCTTTAAGACTATATAAACTGAGATCCCATGTGCAACGCGAGCAGAACACGATGCGCATACCTTAAATCCCCATGGTAGGTGATCAAACCAACTATATCCGATAGGATGGATGACATGAAATGATGAATCTACTCAGCCTGCACCCTGTCGCTTGGAGAGGAATGGGCTTTGCCAGATTCAGCTTTCCTATGACATATGCCTGCAAAGATCAATGTAGTACCCCGTAGTCTTTGCAAGGAGATAATTAATCCAGGTGTCAAGAGCTCTTACACCTTATCCCAATCTTTTTCTGTTTTGTTTTGTTTTCTTGTGGTTGACAAAAAAATCAAATGTAACAAACACCGATATTTACAAATCTTGACCTGCATGCATTAGGTTATTCAGTGCAAAACTCTTTCTGATGTCGTAAACTATGAAAAAGCGATAAAAAAACAAAAAAACAAATATAATTTCCGTATTTCGGATCACTAGGAGGTCTGGATAATGGGAAATCTTTCATCAAAACCTGACATGTTTCTGCATTTTTTTAAGCAGACCTGAGCGTTTGCACTTGCATCTGATGAGATCTGGTCTGCTTTCAGATTTCACTCACGACGCTGGTCATTGTCGCTGTGGGTCAGGCAAGGGAAGAACAAAACAGATGCATACTCTCATTATATGCTGACTAAAAAGAAAGAGAGATAGAAGCCGCGAGAGCAAGTAAATTTCTGGAGATCCATACCTGGAAAAGAGGGGGGGGGAGAGAGAGAGAGAGAGAGAGAGAGAGAGAGAGAGAGAGGAGAGAGAGAGAGAGAGAGAGAGAGAGAGATCTTTTATATTAACAATAGATTTTTTAATCTGATGCTGCAAACAGCTATCATTATCACTGTGATGATGACGACGACAGAGGTGATGATGATTACCTGCTGTTGTTGCTGTTAATATTCTGTGATTGTTGTTTTATGTCAGTCATTGACATCAGAATTGAATAGCTGAATCCATTCTGATGGAGTGTGTCCATTCGAGGTATTATATAATTGTATCATGTATGTTTATAAACCCACCGACCATAGAGGCCACAGCAATCACAGCCATCTTTCTCTGTCACTGCTGAGTTCTACGATTCCTCTTAGCTCTGTCAGGCAGCTGACTTCAGTGATGTCGGCAACAACAATAAAAACAAAACAAAGACAACAACAGGACGAACAAACATCTGGAATAGCATTTTGAGCACCCGAAAGTTGTCACGTCAAAGTAACACACACACACACACACACACACACACACACACACACACACACACACACACACACACACACACACACACACACACACACACACACATCAAAGTAAGGAAAAACAAACAAAATATGGACAAACAAGAAAGAATCAACAGTCGCAGAGCTTTATCACAAAACAACTATTAAAAAGCCCACTTTATTGCAAGCATCGGAAGCCAACCAGTGCATAGAATATAAACAAAAACAAAACAAAACAAAAAGCCCAAACAAGGATGACTTTGGGAAAAAATCCCCAAACCTTACACAAACAACACCTCTCCTCCTATAAACCAACCCCCCAAAATGAACAAGTATCGAAAAGTTTCTGAATGAAATAGCAAAAAGACAAAAAAAATCCAAACAAGCCAAAGGATACGAGCAAGGGTGGATAAATTGGGGAAAATAATTTCCGGTGGCGATGCAGGGATGGGAATCACGAGACTGCTTTCGTGAAACGAGACGTGCTTTTGTATTCTTTGAAGGAGACCAGCATTCAACCTTGTCTCTAACGAAAGCAGCCCTGGCCACAACATTACTTTTGCTGGAGAGATAGCATTCCCTTTTCTTGTGTAGATTAACCAAGGGGAAAAAAATAATAACCCCGGTTGACGTAAAAACCTGTTTAGGTGTCAGTAAATAGGAAACTGTGAGAGGAAATAAGCTTTGCAGGAAGGGGAGATAATATGTGAAATGGAAGGAAATATAGGTGCTGGGATTGATTTGGAGGTGGGGGGGGGGGGGGGGGGGGGGGTAGGGTCGAAGGGGGAGTTCAAGGGAGCAAAAGGGCATGGCTAAAATGCACTGACGTTATTACAGGCTGT
>CM060334.1:6222770-6255270 GCA_030674155.1 Stramonita haemastoma
TGGAGATGATTACATTGTGCCCGGGATGGGTTGTGGGCAAAACAGTCTGCGCCGGGTTCCATTCATGTGTCAGTAAAAGGAAAATCGGGAGAGCGTATATACTAGTATCGGATACATGTCTGGCATGGGAGAAAACCCGTTGGGTGGTGGTGGTGGTGGGGGGGTAATACACATACACGGAAGGAGAGGAGGAGGGAGGAGAGAGAGAGAGAGATGAGAGAGAGAGAGAGAGGGAGTATTTTTTTTCCTATCCAATCCCCACACATAGGTCTATTAGGGTTTACATTTTAGTGTTGACACAGACAGACAGACAGACAGACAGACAGACAGCCACACACACACACACACACACACACACACACACACACACACACACACACACACACACACACACACACACAGACAGACAGACGACACAACAACAACACACAAAACACACACACACACACACACCACACACACACACACACACACACACACAACACACACACTGAGAAACGATAAGGGCCTCTTTCCTGTATGTTTTTATATGCTCTAATTTGGTCGGGACTATTGGATGTGCAGCAGAGATGAGTTTTAAGGTATCATAACTATTTCCATTTCTGTAAACCTGAGATGGAACCTGTGTGTTATAAGCAGGTAAAGGGGTCTGCAGATGAATTTCAGAGCAAGGGCTAGAAGAGGCAGAAGTTGCAGAACGCATGGATTGGTGGGAGCTGGGAACAGGGAGGGATGTACGCAGAACGCAAAACTTTTTTTCTGTCTAGATCTAATCTAGTTTTCTTTGTAAGAATGTTTACTAAATGTATTGTTTTTTTTTTTCTCATTGCAGATGGACATCATTTACAACCGAGGAACTCCACTCGTCTCAGGAAGAAAAGTAAGGAGAAGACTCTGTGCGTGCGTGCGTGCGTGTGTGTGTGTGATATGCAGCTTAACAAATTTATCAAGAAAATCCTTCCTGCACACTTATGTCATTGTCTGTCTCTGTCGACTGCCTGCTGTCTTCGGTGTGTTGTCATCTCTGTCTGTCTGTCTGTCTGTCTGTTCTGTCCCCTCGCTCTGCTCTTCTACTTCTTCTCTCTCTCTCTCTCTCTCTCTCATCTCTCTCTCTCTCTTACTAGGCTCTCTGTCTCTGAATTATACCTGACTCTGTTGTGTTTGCATGCATATGGTGTGCATCATGCATATGACCTAAATAAGTATTCTTATTTTTGCTATTATTTTTTTGAATCTGGCTTAATTTTTTTTTGGCTAAGGGGGGGGGAGGTATGATTGGGCTGGGTGTGGATTGTATTCGTCGTCTGCGTGTCGATTTTTGTGTTGTTGTTTTGTGTTTCTGCAGTAATGTCATGCAACCGTGCGTATATGTGAATATGTGATCGTCTTTCTAGTCATGTTTAGAAATTGTATTCATTGTGTTTATCGTGTGCGTGTGCAGCTAAGTGTATGTTTTGACATGTGCTGTCTACTTTGTGTCGTTTGCTGCCTTCATATTTAATTCCCTTCGGTTACTATTTCTCTCTCTCTCCACCCCTCTATTTTTTTTCATTCTCAATCTCTTTTTTTCTCGCTGGGAACGAGAGCAAACCTTTTGAGAGACATATTCCCTTCATAAGTATCATGTGCCATCGTTTGGAAAAGACATCATAAGGCTTCTTAACTTCGCAAGTCACAAAATATTCACGTGGTTGTATGGTAAAAACTCAGTGCGATTGTACGACATTGCTTTTCCCCCATCATTACAGAATGGTGTATGTTCCTGAAATGAATCAGAATCCTGGGAACAGAACTTCAAACTGCTGATTCTCTGTCCCCTTCCGTGCATGCTGGATTTATAGCCCTTGGCCTATTAAACCGTGTTTAGTTCCTTGTGTTTTACTACTGTTGCTGTTGTTTTATTGTTACCTGTCTGTCCACTTGTGGAGTTCTCTTTCATTAGATGTTATTCTGTTCTTTTTTTTCCTGAATGTACCTGTCTTTGACTTGTTTGTCCCTCCCGCCCATTCTCCTCTTTCACTCTATAGGCCTAACTATCGTCATCTCTGACTGTCTCTTTTTCCTTCCGGTCCTCCGCTTCATCCATCTCAGTCTCGGTATCTGTCTCAGTGTCAGATTCAGTCTCACTCCATTTGTGTCCGTCCTTCTTCTTCTCTGCCTATATCTGTCTGTCATTTGGTTGCTTGAGAAGAACGAAGGCAAAAACGTAAATTTTTAAAGCTTACTAAGCGTTTTAGACGGCAAGAAAAGAGTGTAAGGCAAACACAACTTTAGATTTTTTTCTTATGCCCCACATACATATACATTAATGGTTTATTTTTTAGCTGATGCTTTTCTGGGATTTGCCTAATATCGAGCCTGTTAGTTTTCTCTTTTCTCTGTTTTGCCTCTCAGTATATCTGCCAGTGCCTGTTCTTTTTGTCTGTGTCTGTCTCTGCCTGCCTGTATGCTCTCTGACTCTGTGTGTCTGTCTGTCGGTCTCTGTCTCTGCCCCCCCCCCTCTCTGTCTCTGCCCCCCCCCTCTCTGTCTCTGTCTCTGCCCCCCCCCTCTCTCTCCCCCCTCCTTCCCCCCCTCCCCCCCCCCCCCTCTCTCCTCTCTCTCTCTCTCTGTGTGTGTCAGTGCGATTGTTCTCTGTCAGTGTTGCATATAGACTACTGGCTGTAAGAATGTTACCTCTGGTTATTCTTCAGAGTTTCTGTCGGTCCATTATTGCTGTGTCCTGGGTTTCCTGCCCATCTATTCTTCTACTTGCCCGTCTGACAGTATTTTCCTACCTATACCTCAGTCTGTACTTGGTCTCTAAATTTCCTCTCTATCATCGTTTGTAATGTAGTCTAGATTCTGGCGATCACGACATTAGTTTGAGACATGGCAATAACATTATTTGTTGTCACCTTTAAGATGTTCATTTTTAAATATATTTTTAAAAAAGACAACTACGCACATGTTAATTAAGTAAAGTCCGTGGTTCCTAGATTGCCAAAGATCGCCAGGTCTTTCTAATCCGGCGCACGAAATGGGATTCAGGGCATGTGACAGTGCTGAGTCCCTAAGTGCATTGCAAATTAACGGCTATAAGAAGAGAGGAGGCAGTTTAGGAACCGACTTGAACAGCCCCACCTCTCTCCTTCCAGTGTCCACTGGGCCAAATTAGATCTGGCGCAACAAAGGAGGCGACCTCGTGAGCAGACTACGCTATCCACTCTGCCGTAATTCGCACAAGGGAAGAATTATGCTAGTTTTCCATACACTGTCTTCTAGAATAAACCCCCGTGTCGGTTAGCGCTTTCTTGCGCATGCGTGGTTGACAGCTTTTCCGGTTCCGGTACAAATCCAATTTGGCCTGGTTTGCTCAAGTGCGTAAACAGCCCCCGTCCGCGACCTCCCGGTCCCCCATCTACGACAGAGGCCGCTGGAAAACAGTCGACATACGTTTATTACACGAATTAGCTGCGAAACACGAAAGGCTTTAACGCTTGGCGGACACTGGTGGATGCCGTTGTAAAATCTTTTACGGGGAATGCAATTACGCTGGCCGTGGCCTGTCGCGGCGTATTAGGGCTAAAGCTGTCAGCACTTCCCCGGGCAGGATTTAGGCCGTCAGAAAGCGCAGCCAAAGCGAGAAAGCAGGAGATTATAACTTTGAACGTAATTATGAACCTCCTCACAATAGGCAACATCATTTTTCAAGAGTGGAAAGTCCTTTACTCCCTTCGCCTTACCGTTTATCCCACCCTTTCACTTTCTTCTCCCTCTTTTTTTTTTTTTTTTTTTTTTTTTTGGGGGGGGGGGGGGGAGATGGGTGTTGACGGTGGAAGAAGGGGTGGATTTGGCTGTTCTTTAGACGATTTCTCATTCCCTCCCTCTGTATTACCCTCACCATTGTCCATCGATGTAATTATAACAGAAGCAATCGCTTGCACGCAACACTTCGGAACTTGTTTCTTTGTACATACCTTTGACTCCAGTTTTTACCTGTTCCATGTGCACTTCTTGTATCAGCAGAAAATCGTTTGACGGAAAAAGCTTGCTTTAGCTCCAGGGATATTATATATATATATATATCTCCTATTATATCTATTATTCTGTTGTTGTGTGTGTGTGTATTTATACATATTTTTATATATTCATATATATATATGTAGCCGCCGCGGTAGTCGAGTGGTTAGGGCGTTGGACTCGTAATCTAAAGGTTGCGGGTTCGATCCCAGCTGTCGGCTATGGCGTTGTGCCCTTGGAAAAGGCACTTTACGGCTATTTTCTCACTTCACCCAGGTGTAAAAGGGGTACCAACCTTGTGTTGGGGGGTTAACCCTGCGATAGACTGGCGTCCTATCCAGGGGGGAGTCTATGACTCTCAGTCGCTTAGCGCCACAGAAACCGGGATAAGCACCGGCCTGATGAGCCTTAGGCTCGGGACAGACTTTAACTTTAACTATATATATATGTATGTATATCTATCTATCTATCTATCTATCTATCTATCTATTAAAATAAAAAACCACTTTGAAATAGTTTTTGATCTCATCATTCTGAGCTTTTTCTTAAACAAAAAGAGACTCTTTAAAAATGCTTGCCATTCTGCCGGATTAAAGCGTTCATTATGACCTGTTGCCTCATCCCTCCATCACTCCAGAATTATGTCTACTGCCATTCCGTCTCCTCTCCCTTGACGGCTGTTTTGTTTTTTCCCTAGCTTTTTTTGGTATGTGATATGATATTATTTACAAGGCTTACATCCATTGATCTTGATCTCCCCAATGTCTCTTTTCCCTTTCATTCCCTCCCCAGCTGCCTACCCAGCGTCTAGGTTTCTGTTAGCAGGTGAAACACGAAACCTCTTGTTTTCATGATGGTATGTAAATAAATCACAAAGGCTTCTTTATGGAGGCCAAGAGGAAGCAGGTGTTTGTGGAGAAGAGAGCAGGTCCCTTGTGGAAAATGGCCTCCTTTGGACTAAGTGCTACATGAGAAGACAACAAGTCAGTTCCCGTGGAGGAGACACATCAGCCGGCCAGGCTGGGGAGGGGGGGGGGGAGAGACAACGATATGTGGCTGGCAGTAAACTGTCTGGGAAATATTCCCTTGTGACTTTTCCCTAGTTAATTTCGGGGCGTTGCTTGCTGGTGGTAGTTGTTTTCGTTTTGTTGTTGTATTTTTGTTTTTGCCAAAGGCACCTTTTTGTAGCATCAGATTCAAGTTTACTGAAGAGAGGAACCAATTTTAAAAATAGAAATTTCATCTCTGTTCATTGATTTACTTGTCTACTGTGTCATATAATTATTACAATTTTTCTGGTGGAAAACTCACAGTACTAGGTTTGCTGCAAAAATAATGGATGAGCGAATGAATGAATGAACGAAGAAAACAGATTATGCCATAGATTTTGACGTTTCTTATGGGGAGGAAGGTTTATGTCATGAAATTATAATTATATTAAACAATTGTACATCTTTGTAGGCAAGTATTTGCATGCCCACCCTACATTACAATACACTACACCGCACTACACTGCACTACACCGTACTATACTACACTACACTACACGATACTGCACTATACTATACTACACTACACTACACACGCGCGCGATCGCACGATATAGATAACATTATATTCTCAAATGGCCTAGAAATAATCTACTTCATGGATATGAATACAAAGCGGATAATGAGAGGGATAAATGCGATTTAAAAAAAAGAAGAAGGAAATATCAGTGTACTGGATGATAAATGGCAAGTAATTGCGCATGTATAAACGTGCATCACAGAGCTGGGAACAAAACAGCTGCAAACTGGATGATAAACTGCAGAAAAACCTGTCTCTTGTGATTTGATATTTTCGTGGTTTTTGTTGTTGTTCCTTTTTTGTCAGAGCTGGATCAGATGTGTGTGCTACATGGAGCCTCTTTTTGTACCATTTATGTATCCCCTAATTTACGTGCGATGCTGTCGAGAAATGAGATGATAAAGTGCAGAATTCCACAACTAATGGTCTCATTACCTACCCCCTTTGCGGGTTGCACCCCCTGTCATCCTCTCTCCCTCCTGCTTTCTTTTGGGTTCAACCTTGTTCCACATCACAGCTATCTGGTTGACAGTTCTAGGATGTCATTTTTTTGGAGGGGGGGGGGGGGGGGACGATGAGAAGAAACTATCCAATACCGCATTACATCATGTGCATAACACTAGGATGGGCAATGAAAGGGCTTTTTCATCCGTGTTGGGCAACTGGGAGCTTAGTGCAGTATTTTGTAATAGCAAACGAGCTATCCATACACCCTTTCCCTCTCTTCTCACTTATTTCAAACTTATTTGGGGCTCATGCCTAAAAAGAAATATATGGTTTTTCTTGTTAAACTTCACCTTCTGCTTCCCTACTGCGTTTCTCCATTCAGCTCTTCATTATTTCCAGTCTATTCTCAGTGCCGATATTTCTGAGAGCGAGCAAATAGAACACCACACACACACACCACACACACACACACACACACACACACACACACACGCACACACGCACGCACGCACGCACGCACGCACGCACGCACGCAGCACGCACGCACACTTCCATATCCATAATGTCATGTAACTAAATTATCAAAGTCATTATGATTCCTTCATAAAAATGGACTTTTTTTTGTATAGATCTATATGTAAAAGGAGAAAATAAAAGGTAGGGGTCCGCAGGAAGAAAGAAATTCTTTTGTGGGTGACATAATTTTTCACAAACGATACATAACGGTCAATAATTGAATTAAGCATGTAAGTTCAATTTGTGGAATACATCAAAATGTGTGTCTCTGCCATCTCCTTTATTTCAGTCGTCTGAGAATTTCTCTGCCCCTCATTTTGGCTCTGCCTGATATTGCTGCTCTTCTTTGTCATCTACCTACACTTTATTTCACACTCCTTGGGTGGCTGTTGTTGCTGTTGTTGTTGTTTTTAATCTTTTTGTCTTCAAGACACTTTTCGTCTCTGCCTCATTTTATGCCACATTCACTCACCCTTACCCTGCTCTAGCTTACCTAATGCCCAGAGGCTAAAGAAGAAAAGAAAAGAGGGGGGGGGGGGGGGGGGGGGGGGGGGGGGAGAAGAAAGAAAGAAAGGACAGAAAGAAAGACAACGAAGTTTTCATAATGACATGTAAATAAATCACAAAGGATTCTTTTATGTGCATGAATAGAAAGTAGATTTTTCGGGAAGAAAGGAGCAATCCCTAAGGGGGCGGGAGGTATCGTCTTCTTGGCCAAGTGCTGCATGCAGGGGTTAGAGCAGCAGCCCGCTATTGAATTGCGCGTGCAAGCACGTGCGCGGTCAGCCCATCAGCAAGAGAGCAGCATATGGTGACAATAAACTGCCGGGCTTCTGAGGGAATTTGCCCATGATGATTTTGCCCCCCCCCCCCCCCCTATCCTCTTCTACCCCCCCCCCCCCCCCTCCACTGTCCTTATTTTGTGTGTTTTTTCATTGTTCTTATTTCTACCACAAGCTTATGTGGGTATAAAAATGTCTATGCCATGAGAGGATCTTATATATATGGATTCATATGGTAGTTTGCTTTTGCTTTGATAGGCTTTTTATACAGTCATTCATATTTCTATATCTGTCTTTTAACAGTATTTGCGGGTTTATTTTCTTTTCTTTATGGTCATTATTGTGTAATGTGTTGATTTGTTTTACGTTTGCTTGATTTATGTATTTATTATACCGATTGTTTATTTTTGTGGCAGGTGGATATGTCTGGGTAGCCTACAGGGGAGGAAGCAAAATAACATGTCTGAGCAGACACACCTGTTGAAAACCGATTTTCTTAGAAAGCAGAAATCAGACCATTCAGCAACCATTGAATGGACTGATATTTAAGAAAGAAAGAAAAAAGCAAATCTTATTTGCCTGAAGAATAGTGGGCAACCGATATCGGCGAAAATATTCTACTCGGTGCACTATTTCGGTGCATAATTTCTCATTAAGCAACATTTTAGATGAAATATCAGTACAAAGCTTATTGCACAAGTGCGACTGATTTTGCTAATAAACAAAGAAATGTTATAGCGATGATTTTTTTGATTTTTTAGATCGGTTGTTAGCAAAAGAGCCAAATGATATTGTTGGTTTTTTTTTTTTCATCCTGTCCTCCCAGAGTGTTCTAACGACGTATAGAAATTGCAGAAGTTAAATTTCTGCCACTCCTCCCTGTGCGAAGACACTTGCGCATGAACGAACTGCATTTCACACTTAGATGGGGGAAAAGAGATGGATTTTTGTTTGTTTGTTTGATTGGTTGGGTTTTTCTCTGTGTGTGTGCGTGCGTGTGTGCGTGTATGCGTGTATGTGTGTGTATGTAGGTTGCCTCCCCCCCCCTTTTTTTTTTCTTTTTCCACTTGCTTTGCTTTCTTCGCTCTGATCTAGATCTAGTGAAGTTCTTTCAAAGGGTTTTTTGGTGTGGTGAGGCGCAGCAAAAGTCAGTGCACACCCAGTATGGCAAAACCCTCCAGGAGACTGATCTGAAGGGAGGGGGGTTGAGCAGTACACTGGAACAACGTCAGGCTGGCCATCCCTCTCGACCTTTAATGAAGTTTCTCAGCCTTCTTGGCTGAAGGGGAGGTACGCTCATGACAGCTTCGCCTCCTTGTCCAGACGGGGGCCTGTCGGCGGGGAAGGAGGGGAGGGGGGTCCCCGGGGAGGAGAATTAGGGGGCCGGGTTTCAGGGCGAGGAGGCGCACCGTGACATATTTGCAAATATTTTCCAGGGGAAACTTGCTCCACACTGTTGGCCGCTCCCCGTTGTTCATTAATCACTGATGAAATTTTTACACGTCCCGCGCCATGGTTAGCTCCCACTGAGGACGCCTGAAGAGTGCCCATGGGACGGGGCCCTGGGTCTGCCATGGCGGCTGTCATTTTTCTCCCTGCTCTTCTCGCACACACTCAAGCCTGCCTCTCTCTCTGTGTCTCTGTCTCTGTCTCTGTCTGTCTGTCTCTGTCTCTGTCTCTGTCTCTGTCTCTCTCTCTCTCTCTCTCTCTCTCTCTCTCTCTCTCTCTCTCTCTCTCTCTCTCTCTCTCCTTCGGATGAGACTTTAAACCGAGGCCCGTGTGTGAACGCACGCAGAACATCTTGCGCACATGTTAAATCCTGTTCCACTTTTCGTAAGAGTAGGCCATCGTGTGCCGGTGGGAACAGATGACATTTACAAAATTGCATACACACGGGGACTGGATGTAAAAAAAGCACAAGAGTGCTTATTCCATTATCCTCGATATAAAGAATAAATCAAATCAAATCAAATAAATCTCTCTCTGTGTCTGTCTGTCTATCTGTCTGTCTCTGTCTGTCTCTGTCTGTCTCTGTCTCTGTCTGTCTGTCTGTCTGTCTGTCTGTCTGTCTGTCTGTCTGTCTGTCTGTCTGTCTGTCTGTCTCTCTCTCTCTCTCTCTCTCTCTCTCTCTCTCTCTCTCTCTCTCTCTCTCTCTCTCTCTCTCTCTCTCTCTCCTTGCCAAGCTTTTTTGCCTTCTGGTTTGTTGTCACACGAGTGCGGTATAAGATACTTTGCGCGCTGGCCTGCGCGTGATCATACACATGCCAGAGAGAGAGAGGAGAGGAGAGAGAGAGAGAGAGAGAGAGAGGAGAGAGAGGAGGAGAGAGAGAGAGAGAGAGAGAGAGTTTTCTTTTACATGTATCATATTTCTCTGTGTCCATGAACCCACTCCTTTTCTTCCTTCTCTTCAATCCCCACCTCCACCCCTCCCCCCCTTCCCTCCATCCACCCCTCCTCTTACCAGAGAGAGAGAGAGAGAGAGAGAGCGAGAGCGTAGGGGAGGGATGGGGGAATGGGGCATAGATACTTGGGGTAAGTGGGTGTTACCCAAAGTGTGGAGGAGGGGCATGGTGAGGGGGTGGGGGTAGAACATGAGGCACCAAAGGATTATACACATGCAGATCATCTGCATTGCGATCCGATCAGGGGTCGACGACAACTTGCATATTTATACATGCGCACTGGCGCTTCCAACAGGCATCGCTTGAATAATTTCAGACATGCAAGCTCATATACGTACGCATATCATGCGCCTGCAGCAAGTCACTTTAATTCTTTTAGGTTGGAAGATATTCATTCCAGTGTCCAGTATTCAATTATTCGTAAAATAAAAGTGTGATGCTTACTGATGTGACGGAGGGATGCAAGGGGAGAGAACTTGCTAGTGGAGTGAGGGTTAGTGATAGTAGTGGTTTCAAGAAGTTGCATCCCCACCCCGCCCTAAAAAAGACCCAAACCAAAACACACAACAAAACCAACAGATAAAAAAACCCACCAACAATGACAAGCAAGCGAGTAATCAACCAATCAACCAATCGCCAAACAACAAAATATTTGTAAAACCCCCACCTTGTATGTGTAAAATTTAATGACACCTTTTCTTGTTGTTGGTAAAGTGTGATGGTGATTCACATTTGCTGGTCGTTTCTGTCTGTCTGTCTGTCTGTCTGTCTGTCTCTCTCTCGCTGATTGTACCAAACGTGACTAATTTTTAATAGAAAGGGACAGAAAAACAACAACTGAAAAACAGAAGTTTACTGTTTTTGATCAGCAGAAATGTTGTTGGTAAAGTGTGATGTTAATTCATGTGTAGCCTACTGGTCGTTTCTTTCTTTCTGTCTGTCTTTACTCTGTCTGTCTGTCTTTACTCTGTCTGTCTGTCTGTCTGTCTGTCTGTCTGTCTGTCTGTCTGTCTGTCTGTCTGTCTGTCTGTCTCTCTCTCTTTCTCTCTCTCTCTCTCTCTCTCTCTCTCTCTCTCTCTCTCTCTCTCTCTCTCTCTCTCTCTCTCTCTCTCTCTCTCTCTCTCTCTCTCTCTCTGGCTAATTGCACCAAAGGTAACTAATGTGTAACAGAAGAGGACCAAAGCTAATCGAAAACCTGAAATTTATTGTTTTGATCAACAGGATAGAAAGTAAAAAACGAACATAAAAAATTCTCAAGTATCTCTTATTTTGAAGGGGGGGGGGGGGGGGTGTTGTTGGTGGTGTTGCCATCGTACTTCTTTTTTCCATCCATCACCCACACATACTCATGTGCGCGCGCGCGCGCGTGCACACACACACACACACACCATCACCATTCATCACCACCTCTACCCACCACCACCAATACCCCATCCAACAGACTGTAGCAGTAATCCCCCCCCCCTCCTGTCTTCTCCATCTAAAAACAAACATAAAAAGCACAAATAAATTCAGGTGCATAATCTGCATCAAACATCCGAATTTCACCTCTCTCCCTCTCTCTTTTCTTTCAGTTGGCTAAACGAGAGAGAGAGAGAGAGAGAAGAGAAGAGAGAGAGAGTGAGAGAGAGAGAGAGAGAGAGAGAGAGAGAGAGAGAGAGAGAGAGAGGGGAGAAACTAAAAATAATCGTCAATATTACTGTGAACAAAACCCTCTTTTGACCTCAGATACTCCAGCAGTGGCCATAACCAGTCATTAAACGAGTCACTGGAGTACCTTCAGAACTAAGGGGTGTGGAGAGAAAAAAAGGTACAAGATGTCTTTGGAACAAGACTGTCTCGCTAAAACGGATTTTTGTGCCGAATTTGGTAGGCCATAAACGAGCCGAAGTCTCCTCAGACAACACACAATCGATGCAGGCGGTGCATCGTAAACCACCAACCATCCTCTCGGATAACGCACAGGGCTTTATAAACACCGATATCCCGCAATGAATAAAGATGACTCGTGTCCCTCCCTCCCCACAGACTTTGTCTGGCCTAAACCAAAAAAAAGAGAAAAAAAAGGGGAAACTGGATCCGCCACAGAGTGGAAAGGGGACCCGCGTGGTAAATCGCTTGGTGTATGCCATCAGCTTGAGAGTCATGGAAATGAATAGAAATTGTTTTTATCAGTGAAAGTGCGGACTCCCAAGCGAGAATATCCATGTCTGCATTAAACCTTTCGCTATTGCTGAGCAGCCCAATGCGAATGGCGAAAAGGAATCCTCTTTCGCTTGGTAAAACTTGCAGAATACTTTATTCAAATACATCCTGGGTGCTTGGCGATGTCTTGTCATTTCAACTTGCAGTACCATCCACATGCAGATCAGAAACTCATTCTCCAGTGCACTTGTAGAGAAGTTGGAAAGGGGGAAGAGGGGGGGGGGGGAGGACACTGATGCGTTGAGTGCTCAGATCATTCGACTCTTTGAGTAATCTCTATGGTACAGTTTCGACAGTGCCTAGTTGCATAGGAGAAGAATTTATACAATGCTCTGGCAACTTTCCTTCCCGCTTAAAAAGAACACAAGCCCTTCCTTGCAGGGGGTACTTAATTCACAGTAGACACATGCACAGCATCAAGTGTTCGTTTATCTTACAAAGATCTACTGGACCTGTTTCTGAACCCAGTGGTACAAGCAACACAGAAACGTCCAGTATGCTCTGGTTAAGGACATGATGCATAGTTTTCTGGATGCTAAAAATTATGCTCGCTGTGCCACAGGCATAAAAACGAGTGGAGATCGGAGCTGCATCTCATCATTATCATAATGACGGTAGAGGAAGACGACATGATACAGAGAGAGTTTTTGTTTCCTTCCTATCAGCTGAAGCAAGTTGGCACTGACCAATTTGTAAAGTCGTCTCTTTTTTTGTTTTGTAAAAGATAAGGAATTACAATGAGATAATTTAAAAAAAAAAAAAAAAAACGAAAAGGAAAGGAAGGAAGAGACGTCCAAAACTTAACGTGATGGCCTAGATCGAGATTCAGACCTTTTATGGCAAGAGGCTGAAGTTTTATCTCTATACCACCAAGTCAGCCTTTACATACTTCTGGGTTTTTACAGCAGTCTAGGATACTGTCCATTTTTACATATGATTTCAATAGTATTGAATAGTATCTGTTCGTTACATGTCCTCACGATGCAACATGCTACTCATATCACCATTTGTAAATCGGTCTTGCAAGTACCCACCGAAAAAAAATCGTATGCAAACCTGTTCAAAAGCAGTCCTGCTGCTATCTGTCTGCCAAGAATATCAGAGAGAGAGAGAGAGAGAGAGAGAGAGAGAGAGAGAGAGAGAGGAGAGATGGAGAGAGAGAGAGAGAGAGAGAGAGAACACTGAATTTTGAATGGTTTGATAATTAGGTCTGAGAGATTCATTCATTCTTTTAATAATTCTTTGATATCAAGGATATTGGAATAAACATTCGTGTACTTTTTACATCTAGTCCCCATGTGTATGCAGTTTTGTAAATTTTGTCATCTGTTCCCGCCAGCACACAATGGCCTACCTACTTTTTCGAAGAGCAGACAAGTTTTAACGTGTGCGCAGAATGTTCTGCCTGCGTTCGCACATGGGGCCTCGATTTATAGTCTCATTCGGAGGACTTTTTTTTTTTTTTGGGGGGGGGGGGGAGGAGTCTGCACTGATGTTAACTCCAGGGGAAAATATTCCCTTGAACGGGATTCGAACCTGGGTTGTCAGATTACGAGCGCAATGTTTTATAGGCTATCCCAGATAGATATAGTCTAGATATAGATGCACACACACACACACACACACACACACACACACACACACACACACACACACACACACACACACACACACACATATGTATATATATATATATTATATATATATATATAATATATATATATATATATATATATATAGAGAGAGAGAGAGAGAGAGAGAGAGAGAGAGAGGAAGAGAGAGAGAGAGAGAGAGAGTTGAAGAAAAGAGGGCTGGCGTATCAGTGGAAGGAAAGAGGCCTGATTAGCTAAGTATATTGGAAAATTGATGCTCGACCCCAATGCTCCAGGGTTCGAATCTACGACGTGACCTCCAGGTTGGAGGAGACTTGCTTTTCGAAACCAATATTCTCTGCAGGCTCCGGTCCACATCCAGCTCTTCCGATGAGACTGAACCAATGTCCTGTGCTCACCTGAATACATGCACAATCTTCCACGCTCCTTTAAATCCCATTCCACCTTCTGAAGGACGAAAGACCATCTTGTGTCCATTGGAATGGATACCCGTTTGCATATATGGCGTCATATGTAGACATTGCCCTCAAAGACAGAATGTGGAGACCTAAATGGCGGAAATGCAGTCGCATACGCGCAACTATGACAAAAAATAAGTAAAGTTATATATATATATATATATATATATATATATATATATATATATATATATATATATATATATATATATATATATTATATATATATAAAACAAAAAAATCCCATGGTGATAGCAAAGTGTACAGCTGAACTTCATCACAAACCGCAGGAGCGCAGCACACGCACAGACGGGCGTGCAGCAAGGCCTATGCCACTGCATCCATCTCCTACCCTGATGTGTGCAGAGGCTGCTCTCAGAAAACTGATATGGGTAGCCTGACAAAAGAGCGACGAGCGCACAGAGATCAGGAAGCAGGTAATCAGGGTTGGCTAATTGGATCATTTCATTGCTCTACCTGGGCCCCCTGCCTCCCTCGCTTTTGTCACCGGCTGAGCCTGCCGCCATCACGTTGACCTCCCAGCTATCATCAACAAGGGATAATTAGCTGCCTTGTGTAGAACTCATCAATAACGCGATGAGCAGGACTTAATCTGTCGGCCTCATCCGCTTATGTTCTTCAAACACAGGAGGGAGAGGACATGTATGGTGGACGTGTGTGTGTGTGTGTGTGTGTGTGTGTGTGTGTGTGTGTGTGTGTGTGTGTGTGTGTGTGTGTGTGTGTGTGTGGTGCACGCATGCGCGGAAGCACGCGAAGGAGCAAATGGGGTGGCGAGTCGCGTGTATGTGTGACTGGATGTACGTGCAGGATTGTAATTCTGTTGTAACGGACTGCGGGGCTCAAAATAACACAGGCAATGTCAGGGGATTAATATTGCTTGGCCTAAGCGTGTAACCGACTGTTGAAACTCAATGTTGATTGATGAAGAGACGGGCCTAACCATCGGATTAAGAGAAGATGGAGAGGAGAATAGAACTAGAATGAATTAAGCATCTGTTTCCGTGAACTGGCATTTTAGCTCTTGTTGATTTAATTTCTCCGGTAAATCTGCTCTCTCTATGTGAACTGGATCATAGATTATATCATTAGCAGAGTCGCACGTCAAAGCTTGATCAGAATGTGCATGTACTTTTCTGATTATACCATTCTTTTCTGCATAAATGTCTGTCGTTTCTTTTTCCAGAATAATATTTTCATAATGCATTCCATTTTGTTATGCATGTTGAAAACAATGAAGATTTTAGAGACGATTGAGACAATGGTGACAATAATATTAATTTAAAAATATTACAGGTGCATTTAAGTAATGACAGTCTGTGCTTCATTAATGTAACATTGCGGCTTTCCTTGTAGCCACTGCTGCTGTTGCTGCTGCTGCTGCGTTATTGATAAGCATTTTGCAATTTCACCAAATACTTTAAAGATATCTTTTTAGTGTGTGATCCGTTCTTATTTGCTTGGTCTCGTCCAGATTCATAGAATTACTCTCTCCCTCTTCCATATGTGTTTACGTGTAACAAAATTATGAAATTATTGTTGCTCTTTAGAAGTAACCATGTCATTTAAACTGCTAGATGGAACAGTACTGACGTTGAGGGCATTGGAAATAATGTCCCGTCTCGTTTGTGAACAATCTTTCAGACCGACACTGCCTTCCAATTATTGTTACAATTGGAATTGTATTAAAATGAATAGTATGTTGTGATATGAACACTTACTTAGCTGCCTGTTTACTATTTTGTTACAATGTTTTCTGTGTTGGAAGACGTTATAAGCTGTTTCCTTGTTGTTGCTCCTACAAAAATGTGTATGTCAAGTATTTATCTCTGAATAACTATTACTTAAAGCTCATGCCCCTTACCTTGTTGCAAAATGATGAAGTTGTCCATCGCCATCATGGCTTGTGTCTGTGGGCTCCCAGTGCCTTGAGGCAAATGTTTCAGGAGACTAACAGGCTTTTTCATGGGTAAACTTTCCCATAAATTTGCATGCAAGCGGACTGACTGTCTATTGATGAGTATATAGCCTATTATCTAGTATCCCCTTTTTCTCCGGGCACCTATCTCGGCAATGTCCATACTGTTCACTGTCTCAGAGTTATCAACTGTCTGAAAGTGGCTAAAATCACACCAGTCCGAATGTCCCATCTCGACCCTGTTTCGTCATCTTGGATTATTGGTACCCATGCATTATTGTCATTGACAACCAGTCATGTACTGTTTAGTTCCTTTCTTCCATTTTGAAAAACCCTTTGTGTCAGACAGGAGGGGGAGGGGGGGGGGAAATGAAATAAATGATTGTATTATTTATTATTATTATTATTATTATTGTTATTGTTATTATTATTATTATTGAACATCGGCCTTGGGCCAGAGAGAGAGAGAGAGAGAGAGAGAGAGAGAGAGAGAGAGAGAGAGAGAGAGAGAGAGGAGAGAGAGAGTTGGGGGAGAAGGGGGGGGGAGTATTCTAAGAGTTCGTATCCGCTCTTGAACTAGAAGCTAGCCGTACATAGCTAGGGTGATCTTCTCTTCCTTCGTCATAATGAAAATAAAAAGGGTATGTCTAGAACCACGAGTTCTGATCTATGGACACCATGTCATTATTTCTAGGATCCAGCAGATAAACCAAAGAATAGTTCCAGTCGCAGAGCGCAACTAAATCAGCCCGTTGCAAAGTGGCTTGTCTTTCTGTTATTGTTGTAGATTAGTGCATACCCAAAAGACAGTAACGTCCTTTATTCCTAGTGTTGAGGTAGACATATTGTTGACGCTTGTGAGGCTGCCATCTTGTGTTATTTATACTTTGGTGTGTGTGTGTGTGTGTGTGTGTGTGTGTGTGTGTGTGTTGTTTGTGTGTGTGTTGTGTGTGTGTTGTGTGTGTGTGTGTGTGTGTGAGAGAGAGAGAGAGAGAGAGAGAGAGAGAGAGAGAGAGAGAGAGAGGAGAGAGAGAGAGAGAGAGAGAGAGAGAGAGAGAGTCAGAGAGAAAATTCACGGATATTCTTTTTTTTTTTTTTTTTAATGCATACTCTAAAAAGACACTGCTTAATTCTAACAAAAATATTTTCAAAAGTGTGATTCAGTATGCTACAAAAGTGTACCCCCAAAAGAGTAAAAAGACAATTCTTTTAAGAAAAAACAGTCACCAAATCTGCATGCAATGTTGACATCAAAATGCTTGTCTTGTGAACAGTACAAATTAAATAATGACACCTTCGTGCTACCGACCTGATCCTCGGTGCTTTGGCGCTCATTAATTTTGTCAGCATTACCAGCCCAAAACCAATCCAGCATTCGACAGCAGCGCGGCAACAGGGTGTTGAATGAACACTTATTTGTCTTCTTCCACTCTTGGACACAATCGTCTTTTATTCCATTAAGTCCTCAGCTTTAATTAACCAGTCCCCTAGAATAGAGAAGCTTATTATCGGTTGCATGCGATCCATGAGCACACTCAGGTCTCCCGTCTATATGCGGAAAGCGCCACTTTGGGATTCATCGTCACCTTAATTAATGAGCCTTGCTGCAAGTGGGTGAACATTCAGTGGACCACTTTTCCCATCTCTGATCATGCTGCCGAGCGGCTGCTGTTGGACCCATGGCTGTTGAAAACATCGACACTGGTGTGGAGAATTGGGAGGTGCATTTCTGAGCCCTCCGATAAGGCTTGCTGTCTAGTCGTGCAGGAGTCTATGGAACTGGTGGGATGTGTGGCCTCCTATTTTTTCCTTCTTTGCTACAGATGTCCTTTAATTCTGCATCAGTTGATTCGAATTAGATAAATGAATGCGTTGCGATCAGATCAAAATTGCAGTTTAGTGTGTGTGTGTGTGTGAGCGCGTTGGCGCGCGCGCGTGCGCGCGCGCGTGTGTGTGTGTGTGTGTGTGTGTGTGTGTGTGTGTGTGTGTGTGTGTTGTGTGTGTGTGTGTGTGTGTGTGTGTGTGTGTGTGTGCACGCGCGCTGTATGGTTAAGCTATAATGTTTGATGGTCGTTTGGTCGTTTACACACTCATCACATTTTTCATAAAAAGTAATGTGAATGATACAATATTAGCCAATATTTTTTCTTTTTGACGTAGACCTAGACTCAAAGTGCGTTCACATGAACAACAACAAAAAAAGACTGGGGAGTGTGTTTGTTGCCCAACACACACACACACACACACACACACACACACACACACACACACACACACACACACACACACACACACACAACACAACAAACAAACAAACAAACAAACACACACACACACACACACACACACACACACACACACACACACACAAACAAACAAAGAATACAAGCTGCATATATACGTTATTCTTACCCAATACATTCTTCTCACCCCCACCTTAACCTCCCACCCCCCTCACTCCCCCATAGTGGGGTGGGGGAAGGAGGGGAGAAAGGGGGAATCCCCCCCCCCCCCCCCCCCCCCCCACTATCTTCCACTCCAATACTCGTCATGAAGCGCAGAGCAGAAAAGAAAAGGGATGAGCGATGAGAGCGGGGAGCCAGTGCAGGCCTCAAGGGTGGTGGAGAGTGAGAGCGATATGGGGTGTGGTAGCACAGGGAGCAAGGAACAGAGGGAGGGGGGGCAAAAAGTGGGCGTGTTGGGGGAGGGGGGGAGGGAGTAATGACTGTTCATTTGGCGCTAATGAACCTCGCCCTGGAGGGCGCGACGAACGATCAGCGGCGACAACTCGCCACTACATCACCGCGCCCTGGAGACTGGTTTGTTTCCACAGGAGGAGAGAGCTCTCCGCCACAGTGTGAGAGAGGCTAGATGTTGAGCGTATCCAATGTCACCCCTCCTCTCCAGTCTCCGCTTTTCCCCGTACTGTACCGTCTGCTCTGCTCTGCTCTGCTCTGCTAGGCCTCCAGTAGTGGAAGTAGTACTGAGCCTCGGTGAGCAAGCAAAGGGTATGGGGGAGGAGGGGTGGAGAGAGAGTGTGTCAATAATATGGAAAAAGAGGAGGGAGAGGCGATTTTTCATTAAGTTTTGGTAATAGAAACGGCATTCCTCGATGCTGTTCCTCCCAACCCTTTTCCCACACCCTCCCATACTCTCTCTCTCTCTCTCTCTCTCTCTCTCTCTCTCTCTCTCTCTCTCTCTCTCTCTCTCTCTCTCTCTCTCTCTCTCTCTCTCTCTCTCTCTCTCTCTCCCCCCCCCCTCCATCCAGTGTCTGCTATTGTCTTCCTTTTTTTGGTCTGTGGGAGAAAGGAAGATTTGGGGGGGGGGGGGGGGGGGTGAAGCTGGATGTTGGGCAGATTTCTCGTTAAAAACGATTGCTTTGTTGGGGATTCCTAAGATTGAAAACAGTCGACGGAATTTGATGTGGTGGAAGTTATTCATTTATTGGTTGCTTTATTCATTCATCTATAATTATAGTGTTGTTGCACGTTCCCCAGCTTGGCACACTGGAGGGTCAGCCATAGTATGCACTTTGACTCACTCGTCCTACCTGTGAATCATTGTGAGACAATAGATGCATTCTGGATGAAAAGTGTGCATGTGTGACAATGTCTTCACCATGTAGGTAATCATGCTTCATCTTCAGAGGACTTTGTCCTACAGTAAAAGAGTGTGCACGTTGCTATGCAAAGAATTGTCGTGGCTGAAAACAATTTCTATGCAACACATTTTAATACAGGCTATGGCACTTAGATCTAGCTCACATTAGTTACTGGGCAAGTTTGGGCCGGGGCCTTTTTTATCTATTCATTTCTTTCTTTCTTGTGTAGCTAGTTGTCATATCCATACTCCTGTACGCCTGTGAATCGTGGACCCTGACTGCTGATTTGGAGAGAAGAGTACAGGCGGTAGAGATGAGATGCTTCCAGAGACTCCTTGGCATCTCCTACAGAGACCACATAAGCAACAAAGAAGTGCATAACAGAATCCAGCAAACCATTGGTCCCTACGAAAACCTTCTATCAATCGTAAAGAAGCGTAAACTTAAATGGTACGGGCATGTAACAAGATCAAAAGGACTTGCAAAAACAATACTGCAAGGCACTGTCCAAGGAGGAAGAAAAAGAGACAGACTAAGAAAGAGATGGGAGGACAACATCAGCGAATGGACAGGCCTAGAAGTCGACAAAATTTTGAGAAAGGCAGAACAGAGGAATGGAGGGAACTAGTTGTCAAGTCTTTAGGGGTCGCCAGACTAAGGGACAGATAGATAGCTAGATAGATAGCTAGATAGATAGCTAGATAGGTAGATAGACAGGTAGATAGACAGATAGAGAGACAGATAGATAGATAGATAGATAGATAGATAGATGGATGGATGGATGGATGGATGGATGGATGGATGGATGGATGGATGGATGGATGGATGGATGGATAGATAGATAGATAGATATATAGATAGATAGATAGATAGATAGATAGATAGATAGATAGATAGATAGATGGATAGATAGCTATTTGTGTATTTACCGAAGTTATATATGTCAGTGCCTTTTTTTTTATTTTTACCATGATTGGGCGAATTCTCTGTAATTAACATGTTTACTACACTACCACCACCACTTCTATTACGTTGCTGCTACTACTACTACTACTACATCAACTACTAGATCTACCTCTACTTTTACCATCGCTACTTTTACCGCTGCTTCTGCTGTTACTACTGGTACTTACTACTACTACTACTACTACTACTACTACTACTACTACTACTGCTGCTGCTGCTGCTGCTGCTGCTGCTGCTGCTGTACTGCTACTGCTACTGCTTCTGCTTTTGCTATGACTACTGGCCTTGCTACTTTTTCTACTACTTCTGCTACTACTAAACTACTACTACCAATTGTTACTGCTGCTATTAGTACTACTTCTATTACTACTACTTCCATGACTACTACTATTTCAGCGACTGCTGCTACTACTGTCGCTTCTACTGTTTGGGCTGTTATCACCACCATTTTGTTTATACAAGCAGACAAATAAAGACACAACACCCAAGTGTCTGGCGGAGCAAATTTTCGGTTTATTTCAAACCTTCTTCAGGCTATTTTCTTTGTGATAAAAAGCACACTGAAAGGTTATGATAATTCTATCCCATGCTCTTTATCCCTTTTGCCAGACTGGCTATTGTGCAGCAGAATGTAGGGGTGGAAAATAAAGCAGTTTACTTTGGACTGAAAACAACGATTTAAAAGACTGTGTTCACAAGATCAACTCGCTGAGAGTGACATTAGGGTCCCCCCTCCCGTTGTGTTCACAGGATCAGCAGTATTAGTGTGACATTAGGTCATTTGGAGCTTGAAGACATACCACTTGATAGTGACACTGAGGATGAGGACAAAATGAGGAGGCTGATGATGATGATGATGAATGATGATGATGATGATGATGATGATGATGATGATAATGATGATAATGGTACAAACATTTGTTCTTGCGGTTTCTTACAGCTCACTAAAAGCTGTCGAATTTGGACAGGTTGCTATTGTGGGATCATACCTATACCTGCACACAGTATCTCTCCCTATCCTTCCTTGTTTCTTGTTCTTTCTCTGTTTTTCTACTCCGTGGTTAGCATTAACATCCAGTTCAGTAATTTATTGACAGAAAAGACAATCACCCCCAGGACCAAAAAAAATGAACTGAAGTGTGTGGTATCCAATACAATGTAATTGTAACATTTTTTTTTAACACTATCAGGTGTCTACAAAGGCAATTTACAAGACAACATGCCCACCCCTTCACACACCAAACTACTTGGGGACAGAGGGGCACTGAGCCCAGGAGGGGAGAGGGGGAAGGAAATGTGCTCACGGAAGAGGGGGGCTAGCGAGGGAGGGGTGTGGGGGAGGAGGGGGGAGATGGAGCAGGCGAGAAATCTCTCATTTAGGCCCTTTGTTAGGAAGGGGGGAGGAACCAAGGGGGGTCAGGAAGGGAGGTGCCAGGTCTGGTTCAAAGAGCCAGCTCCTCTTCCTCTCCTCTCTTTCTCCTCTCCTCCCTTCAACCCCATTCCAAGCTGCCCACCCCCTCCCTCCCTTGTCCACGCGATATTGGGACAGATGGGTCTTGGGCGTTCCTCATCTCTTTCCCTCTTTTCTCTCTTTCTCTCAACCTCACCCCACCGTCAAGGGTAAAAAGCCCAACCTTTTTGAAAAATATAATTTATTATTTTTTTTTTTACATAGTTGGTATGTACACATAATTATGCTTAAAGTCGGAGTAGATTTATGTTTGGTTGTGTGGCAAAGTACTTGAAAAGAGTCATACTCGCAAATTTCTCACCCAGTGTGTACTTTGAATCTTACAGTGATTCCCAGGTGGGATGAGTGTGACAGAGTGCATATTCTGGGTGACCTCCAGTGGGGAACTGGCAACACAACAGAACAACATTTTGTAATAATTATTTACCATCATACTCAGTATTGCTGACATTGTTTGAAGAATTATTCAACGTAGTGTTGTGAGATTACATTTGCTCTCTCTCTCTCTCTCTCTCTCTCTCTTCTCTCTCTCTCTCTCTCTCTCTCTCTCTCTCTCTCTCTCTCTCTCTCTCTCTCTCTTCTCTCTTCTCTCTCTCCCCCTCACCACACACACACACACACACACACACACACACACACACACACACACACACACACACACACACACACACACACACACACACACAGAGGCGAGGCTGATTGTCTTCCAACAGACAGAGGCCACAAACCCAGAGCCCACGCGCCGAGCTGAAATGGATAGCCTTGTCAAGCTCTCGCCGCCTTGGCGCGCGCAAGCGGGGGACCTCCATCACTTTTTTTTTTGTTCCTAGTCCAGTTCTTTTGCAAAGTGATACACGAGCAGGGGCCTACTCCGACACCTCTTTTGCGTTCTTCAATTTGGATGGGGAGGCTGGCAGACCACATGGGCCCCAGGTCCATCACTGAAACACGGAACTCACTCGTTACCCCCCTCCCCCCTCCTCCTGCCCCCCCCCCCCCCCCCCCTCCCGAAACTTGTGTGGGGTGGCTGTGGGGGTCGCTGGGGAAAATAACACTCCCTTACTGCCAGCACACAAATCCACAACTGTCGGACAACTCAGACAAACAAATAATTGCTTGGAGTTTCTCTTTTCTCTCTCTCTCTCTCTCTTTCTTTTGGTCTTTCTTTTCCTTTCTTCCTATCTTCAGTTCCTAGAGGGCTAGTGGAGGGGGAAAAGAGATGCAAAAAAAGAGGAGAGAGAGGGAGGGAGAGAGAGGAGAGAGAGAGAGAGAGAGAGGAGAGAGAGAGAGAGAGGGGGGGGGGGAGGCTAAACATTCAGAAACAAAACATAGGCCCAAAAATCGAAGACTGACAAAACCCAAGCCCTTGGCGTGAAAACAATACCCACAACGATTATGCGAGGCGGGCTGGGGGCGAGGGGATGGAGAGGGGGGTAGAACTGCCGAATTATAAACCAGATTCGGGATTCTCTAAGGCCGGTGTCATATATAAATGTCATATTAGAGACAACATCGCCGTATTGTTTTCATCGTTGGCAATGCACTCTGGGGGAATCCATAATAATTCATTCTGGAGATTAAGAAGGCGTCGGAACTGTGATATGGGATGCTGTATGTGTCGAAAGTCTGCATTTAAAACCAAAAAAGTTCCATGAAGAAGTTATGCAGGAACATTCATGTACAAAGAGTGTTATTTTGCTTCACATACTTTTTGATATCGGTATTTCTTTGGTTCTGTCAAAGCATGTATATTAATATGTCAAAAGAAATAATTATGCTTATATTCACCATGACACAGTAGCTGAGTTTCATCATCAAAAGAATAATTGTGTCCAAATCTTTCAGAACCTTCCTTCTTTGGTGCATGTTGTCTTTTGACCAGAGGGTGTGATAGCCCAGTGATTAAAGCACGTCTTTGTCGGTTGGGGGGGAAGTTTTCTCCGAGTTGACATTGGTACTGACTCCATTCCCTTTACAGTTAGTTCTTCGGAGGAGGCTGTAAACGAGGTTCTGAGATGGATCGCAGGAAACACGTCTTGGGCACACGTTTAAACTCCATCCAGTATCTATTTCTGAAAAGTCTGCCAGCTATGATCGTTGGCATGGAGGACACCACTATACCAAACGTGCATCCCGCTACCTGAAATGAGATGGGTTCCCCCAGGCTCTACGCTTCTCATCCGAAAGACAAGCACCCACACCAACTCTCAGTCTAGTGGATGCGGGGAAAAATTTTGAGCACTAACACAGTTACAGGGGTCAAACCAACACACATTTCGAGCCGGATTTTTCCTTTTCTAGGCAGGGGCATAACCTCCAGACCACCGATCCAGTGTCTTAAAACAAATCCCCCAACCACCCCAAAAAGACGGAAAAAACCCAAACAACAAAACAAAACAAAAAACCCAACAAAAAACAAGCAACAGAAAAACATGCACAAGGAAATAAGACAACAACCAAAAAAGCAAACGGAAAATGTTATTAAGTTGACTGTGAGGTTGTAAAAATTGGCTTTCATAATCTAGTATACGTCACAAAGACAAAACTTAGGCACTCTCTAGATTAGAAACCAAACGTTTTATCCGTTCAATCATGTCACGTCGGAAAAGAGCGAGGCAGCACATAAACATGAACACCCTCCCCCCCCCCTTCTTTCCCTCCCTCCACGAGAGAGGGAGAGACAGACAGACAGACACAGACGCAGGTTTTTTTTTAACCTTTCTGTCTTGTTTGTTTTAGTGTTCATCCTTTTCTTTGGTTCCAGACATATGGCCTTAGAGAAAAATCGATCTGAAAAGGGCCTGCCACTCCCAATGGCAAAGAGACTGGAAGGTAAGGGAGAGAGGGTTAGAGATTTGATAAACAGCAGACTATTCGGACTATTCCCCCTTTATACCTATCCTTCTGTGACACTGTTGGCATGCTTATGATCATTATTCAGAGGGTTTTCTGGACTTGTTGATTGTGGGTGGGTTTTTTCTCTGCAGAGTTTGTTGTGGAGGTGGTTTTTTGGTTACATTTTGTTTTATAATGATGATAAAGATGATGACTATCATCATCGTCGTGGTCGTTGTCATCATCATCATCATCATCATCATCATCATCATCATCATCATCATCATCATCATTAATATTATCATTATAATCACCATTATCATTATTACTATTGTTGTTGTTGCTGTTAAAAAAGCAGAGATCGATCATCTCCCCTTTCTTCACTCGGAACTTAGAGCGAATGAATTTGAATTATACTGCTTGGTGTTTCTCTGGAACAGATGTAGGCCTAGATCAGCTAGGAAGAAGTTACTTGCAGTATATTAAACTTCATGATTTAACCCCATCCCCCCCCAAAAAAAAAAAAAAAAAAGTATATTTCTTTTTTTTAAGGTGATTAAGCTTACCAGAAACAATCTGTACATTTGTGGCCATGAGAGAGAGGGAGAGAGAGAGAGAGAGGGGGGGGGGGGGCAAAAAAACCCAAAACAACCCCATCTGAACTTTTTGAAGAGAATATACAAATGACACTGCTTTCCTTGGACCCCCCCCCCCCCCCCACACACACACACACACACACCACCACCACCATCATGTCACTGTATGCTTACATTCCAGCAGAGATTGCCGATGTAGGGACTAAAACCACCACCACCACCACCACCGGCTCATTTCTTGCAGTTGTATTTATTTGTTAATTTATTCTTTTAGTTTGATGATAATGGAATAAGCAACCATGTCTTTTTTTTAAGTAAGCAGGATAGCAAATTTTTCATGAGCCCCACCCCACCCCATCCTCTCCTGTCCCGCCCTGCACACACAATCAGGCGCTACAATGCGGTTTGCATCACACTGCTTGCGAAAACATAGGAACTATTCTATCTGCCTTTTCATCCGCCCTGTTCCAAGAGAGAGTTGAGGATAGTCTTGTTGTGTTGTGAGCGGGCATCCTCCACCAACAGTTTCATCATCATGAGTAGTTGTAGTTTCCAGTGGTGGATCGCTGGTCTAGAGGTTACTAACGCACCTGCCTAAAAAGCGACAAGCCAGGGTTCGAGGTTGGTGGTGGTTCGATCCCCTGTGTGGGTCCGACCGAAGCTTTCCCCCATCCACTAGACCGTGAGTGGTGGTCTGGGCGCTAGCTAGTCTTTCCTATGAAATGATAAACTGTGAGTCCCGTGTTTCACATAATTATTTAGCACACGTAAGAGCCCACGGCAACAAGGGAATTGTCCCTGGCAAAGTTCTGTAGAAAAAAGCCACTCTGATAGGGAAACAATGAGTTGCAGACAGAAAAAGAAAAGAAAGTAGTGGGTGGTGCTGCTCTTGTGGTGACTACAATATACAATACAATACAATACAATATATACCTGTTTTTATGTCTTTTGAAGGATTTAAAAAAAAATCGAAAATTTTACAAGACTTAATAATTCATTAAATCTCTCCCGTCCACGAAAATGAGCAACAACAACAACAAATGATGTCTCATTAATTGTTTCCGTTGTGAACGGAAGCATAACGAAATTCTAAATCGATATGAATTTGTTCATAAGTTTACATTCTTAACCATTGTAATTTTTCAGCGAGGGTGGGTGGGGGTGGGGTGGGGTGGGGTGGGGCTTTGTAAACAGGTTCTGCTGTCAAAGAAGTTTATTTGATTGACAGTAAATGGTAGTGTTCTGGACAGTCAAATAAAATGGCGAACACGACCAGCCGCCATGGCACGGAGGTTAGCACCTTGAATTTTGGACTGGAAGGTCGTGGGTTTGAATCCCATGAGTCATAGGGATTTTTCGAACTCCGGCCGGCTCCTACCCAGAGTGAGTGTGCTGTGGGCTCAGTGGGGAGACTAGGACCACATAGTCGAGCGTGAGTTTGAGAGTGTTGCTCAAATTACCTGACAGCACTGGGGTGTCTGTATCTCTCGGCCTGATTGACGCTAGGACATATTATGATAGTAAGCGTAGAGTACAACCCTGTAAAGCAGCCTCAAAGCACATGCACTTCCACAGCAGCAGCATTACGTCATCCTCATTATCATTGATTATCATGCAATAAAAAATAGATTGCCTCTGATTTGGTGATCCCATAAATTTTGCTCTGGTCTCAGATTCGGTTTCCCTATACACTTATGTGCATGTGGTGAGTTTGTGTCAAAGCCTTTGGGGTTGGAGGTCACGGGGGACAGCTGTTGGAGGGACGTTGTGGTGGTTGCCACCCCGGGTGGGCAACTCAGTCTGACTCCGCGACTTACCTGATACTGTCGTTAGTAGGGAGTAGGAGGCTTAGTAGGTGGTGTCCTGCTTATGTCTGCTCAAAATAGGCACCACTGAACACCATCAAAGTGACCCATCAGCAGTGCTGGGCCCTTCTGAATGGTGACCCTACGGTGGCCTGATATTGATGGGCTCCCTGTGAACTTCAGACCCTGAGGATGTGACATAATGAATCTGGGTACGGCTGTGGCGGGGAGATTGACATGAGCGGCGTGGGAGCAGTATGACGGGGACGTCAGAGAAGATGAGGCAGCAGCAAAGAAACCCAAAGAAAATGGCGAACACACACACACACACACACACACACACACACACACACACACACACACACACACACACACACACGTCATACCCCAATGTCAAACACCCACCCACCCACCATTTCGTTCAGTATAAGATGATTTGCCTGGAAGAAAAGAAAAAAGACGAAGAAGAAAGGCATGTCAGGGAAAGAATAATGTTAGTTTCAAAGTTTCCTTTGCGCGTTTTCCCCTTGACTAGCCCCAAATCGCCCCCTTATCATTACTGCGCTAATGAAGCTAGCTGGACCTGTGTCTCGCTGGCTGTCCCCAGCCCAGCAGGTTAGCTCTGAAGCGTAAACAATCACAGAGTTCAGAGCTAAGCTTCCGGACCGCTCCGCAGCCAAAGCTGCTGGAAATCTTCACTGCGGATCTTCATTTGCACGCCACTTCCGGTGGCATCTGTGATGTTAGCCGTAGGGCCGAGTTCCGGTTTCAGGCGGTTTTCTCCCTGTTTGCAAAAATCACAATTATTTGCTGTGCGCCGCGTACGAGACAAAAAAGGGACCAAGTTCCGATGATTTCTCGATCGAACAGTACGGGGCCAGGGCCTCCCCCCAAAAAAAGGAAAAGAAAAAAAAAAAGAAGAAAGAGTCGCCTCCCTTCAATTGATAATTAGTTGATCTGTGTAAGCGAGTACACCCAGTGAAAGGGTTTGATAATTAAACGCTTTCATGTCGTTAGGCAAGTGTGCCTTAAGTAAAGAGCCCGCTGGGCGGGAGTATTAATCGGGATCAAATCATCAGTACCACCCCCGTGGGGGTTTCCTCTTAGTAATTAGAATCCAGACGGCCAGGGGGTACAGAGGGGAAATATCATGCCAGCACTGTTGATTCGGAGTTGGCTTAGATTCCCAAGTTTCAGGCTGTATGTCTGTGAGTTTGGTTTTTCTTTTCTTTTCAAAGTAATGGTTTTTTTTTTTTTATCCCTGTACCAGAATGCTGCTACTTTTTGCGGAAAAGTGGGTTGCTAGGCTGCTGTCAAAACAAAATCACAGGCTGCAAATGATATAGGGCATCTTTACATACTAAACACGCATCCCAAAAAATCTTTTTGCAGACACTGAGGGGGGTGCATCAGTCAAAAATTACTACACTTCACTTGAGTATACGTGCTCTTTGATACCTCTGTCCTGTTTTTTGTTGTTTGTTTTGTTTTTTTAAGGGCTGTTTGGAGGCTTGAAGAACCCTTTGTGGAGTGTGGAGGTGTGAAGAATCGTATGTGTTAGGCGTGAAGAATCTCCTGATCAGAACGGTTACTAGCATTAGTTAATGAGCAAGTGAATCTGTGCTACTAGAAACCAACTATAGAGTTTATGATTTGCTCAGTCGTTTATCCGTTGACATCATCAGATCCTCACGCTGTGGTGTGTCGGCACTGCAGAATTAATTTTCAGTTTATTACTTGCTTTGCATCATGGGGTGTTTTCATTGTAGCTGAGAACCTGCCAGCTTCAAACAGTTCAGTTAAACACTTAAAAAACGAAATTTTTACTGTACCAGATGCTTTTGGCTTCGATTTTTTTTTTTTTTTTTTATTGAAGTAGGTTGTTCCCGTGGAGATGCTGTGGTGTCTTTCAGCATAATTAGCATCCCCCCTTCTGGAAAATATATGCTAGGAAATCCCTCCCCCCCCTTTTTTTTTTTTGCTTATTGTCTGCCTTCCGAGTCCATTCTCCTGCCTTTTATTCTAGTAAATCTATCAGATATTTTCATTTTTCCTGTCTGTGACATTTCGTCTATATTGTATTGTTCTGGGGACGGGATAGCTCAGTGGTCAGAGCGCTCGCTTTACCCCAGTCAAGTTAATTAAGCAGCGTCGAGCGTGGTTGCCAGTTGAATGGGTGACCGTTTGCGCGCCTTCGCTACTGTACAGTTCCCTCAGTTCACCCAGCTGTAAATGGGTACCCGCCCTCTTTGGGGTCAGGGAAGGTAAAGCAGCGAGGGAGAGGAGATGGGCGCCGCCCTCAACATGCTGGCCCCTAGAGAAACGAGGTCTCTGACGCCTGGCTCCCCTACGACCACACAGGTTATGGGACACCTTTACCTTTTACCTTTAGTGTATTGTTCTGGCGACCATGTAGTGAAATTTAAACACTGGGATCGGCACATGATGTTCATTCTGCAGTGTGAATGAAGAATTATAGCCTAGTTGGATCCAGAGAGCGAGAAACTAGCTCCATTTTTAAGAACCTATGTAAAGAATCTGTTACAGTTGAGTTATGCATTTGTGACATCAACATATAACTGACATGAGTCATCTAAAACGGTCACATACGCAAAATTTCACCATTGGTAAACCTTGGAGCTCTAGCAGAGGAGCAACAGCACAACAAAAAAGGGAGTCAACTGATTGATACCTGTGATAGATTGAAATATGATGATGCCATTCATTCAGCTCTCCTTCTCTTTATAGATTAGGCGTTGTGGGTTTCTAATCACCTGCCACACAGTCATTATTTCCTAAGTTTGGGGTGGACAGTTTAAAGAGTCAGGAACCTGAAGTCTTCCCCTTGAGCTGTCATGGTGAATAATGTTGAAATCATTATGTTTGTCCTGCTGAAGGAGTAGACTGTTAGAATGTTATGCAACCTGATAAATCCCCCAACAACCTGTTTGTACAAAAGCGAACACCACGTGGGGAGGGGTGGGGGTGTCCTGTAGACGTCTCAGCCTCTAGTATAGCCTAAGTCCAGTGACTTACCCTCCACTTTCCCTGACACGTGCCGTCATGTCCTTCGTGCCCAGAGTGCTGGGGAGGAGTAGAGGTAGCACAATGTGTGTCATTTGTCCCCCCTAGTCTAGCCCTATTGTGTGGGGACAGTGAGCGTCATTTGTCCTGCTCATCCACTGTGCTTCTCTCTCACCTCGTTGGCTCATAGGCCGTGCACTGTTTCGCGGTTTCGGTGGAGCCCGGCAGGGTCGTGTACCTTAGTGAGTTGCAGCTCGTCTTATCATGCCCTTCTCTCTCCTATAGGTCTTTAGAAGAACTCCCAGCATACTGTTTCAATTAGATCACGCCTCCAGACCAGCTAGCCCGCAGTCCACTGGAGGTGTCAGGCAACATCAAACCCCCCTCCCCCTCTCCCTGCTCCCTCCTCCCCATCAAATTAGCCCCCACTCCATGGGCCTGGGAGAGAAAAGCTGTATTGTGCTTCCGTTTGAAAAGGTGACAGATAGGACCTACTGTGACCAAGTGATTAGCCCAACTCCTTCCAGACGAGGCAGGGTCATCCAGACTGGGTCCGGCTCTTTGGAGCTGACACGTAAAAGCTCCCAGTGTGTAGGGCCTAGTAGGGAGGGAGAGCCGGGGGAGAGAAAGGGGGGTGAGGGGGTGGGCGGAGGAGGGAAGCGAGTTGTCAGTGTGGAGAGTCTCATAGAGCACGGCCACCCAGCGCAGCCTAATTTAAAGGGTTGCTCCGTGTCCAGGGCTTTTCTCCCCCTTTCTCTGCTCAACGATCTCTTCAAGCGTCTTGAGGGCGGCCCGCCCAGCCCTCCTCGTCAGGGCGAAGAGTCGTTGATTTTCCTCCTAATGGGGCAATTTGACGCTCGCTTCAACATACCCATAACACGCACGCACCGCTGTTGAAGCTGTCCAAATTGCCCCCCTTCTCTGGGCTTGTGCGCGTCAGACTGAGTGGGAATCCAAAAGTTCTGGGTTGTCTGAAATAACTTTTTCTCCACTCTCTCTCTCTCTCTCGTTCTGTCTTTCTTTCTCTTCCTTCTTTTTTTCCACCTCAGTCTTTCTATAGTAATAGATTTAATTAGCGTATTGGTGGCCTCGGCGCCGCTTGTCGTCGTTACAAGCTTGAGGGAGCTGTTGAAAGCGTCCAAGAACTTCGTTTTCCCCCTGATTGCCCGAGGTTGACGCACACGCCATCAAACTAAGGGGACAGGGCCGGAAACTTTGGAGAGAGACAAGATAAATCAGCTCTGGAGGGGGGCAACAGCTTTTGGGGCAGGGGTGGTGGTCTGGTCTTGTCTGTCGACTGTCTGCTTCGTCGTCTGTCTTAATGCCTGTCTGTCATGTGATGAGACTGGCTGTCCTGTCTTGCTTGTCTAACTAAAAAAAAAAACGTCGGTCTTCTTGTTTTGTGTGCCTGACAATTTGCTAGCTCTCATACCCCCCCCCCCCCCTGCTCTACCCCCCCTCTCTCTGTCTGTCTGTCTGTCTGTCTGTCTGTCTGTCTGTCTGTCTGTCTCTCTCTCTCTCTCTCTTCTCTTCTCTCTCTCTCTCTCTCTCTCTCTCTCTCTCTCTCTCTCTCTCTCTCTCATCACTCATTTGGATTTGCAGGTTTTATGCTTGTATCAAATCATTCCTTCATGATCTCCCTTTTAATCTCTATTACCTGCTGTTTGTGTTTTGTCCCTTCATCTCTCTGCTTGTTCGTGTCGTTCTTCCCCACTGCGTCACTCCATCAGCACATTGTCCCTCCCTCTCTCTTCCACATCAATCACCCCCCCCTCTCTCTCTCTCCATCTCTGTCTACCTGTCTGTCTGTTTCTGTCTGTGTCTCTCTGTCTTTCTTTCTCTGTCTCTCTCTTTCATTTTAGCAAGGCAGGATTGCTGGGGAAAAGACTGTTTCCAATCACGTTGCTTTTCCTTGTCTTTCATTTTTACCCAGCTTGTCTCTTTTTCTTGTCTGTCTCTCACTTTGCCTGAGATCAGCACGTAGAAAGCCAGGGAAAGGAGATGCGCAAATAGCACAGCGCCAGAAAAAGAAAAAGAGTGCTCACGCAAACAGGAAAGGATACAAACTGCCCAGAAACAAAAACAAAACAGAAACCGACCCCTAAACCCCACCAAAAAACAACAACAAAAACCACCAAACAGACAAATGAAGAAGAAACGAATACAGTTGGTAGTCTTGTCTATCAGTCCTGGAGGTTCTGGTCGCTCTCTTCTTGGATTCACTCGGGTGCAGTCCCATTTTGACTGTTAATTAACGTACCTGACTCCATGAGA
>CM060334.1:6262770-6265270 GCA_030674155.1 Stramonita haemastoma
AAACCCCACAACAATCTTATTGCATGGGAAAAGAAATACCTTGCACACAGGAGGAAAAAAAACAGTTAAAAAAAACTTACTTTATCTCCTAGGAAAAGAAAAATACACTTGTACACAGGGAGGGATAAAAGCAAGCTTGAATTTTCACGCAGAGGAATCTACCAGGACTGAGAGTCCAATTTTTTATTTTCTCCGGTAAATACGTTATGTTACCATGAGGTATTTTCTAAGCGTTCACGGTTTTGGTTGCCTGTCTGTTTACCCTCCTCTCCCTCTCTCCTCTCTCCTCTCTCTCTCCCTTCTCTCTCCTCTTCTCTCTCTCTCTCTCTCTCTCTCCCGCCCCATCACCCTCCTTTACCTGCCCCATCCCTTTTTTACTCCCCCCCCCCCTCTCCCGCCTTCTTGATTTTCCGTCTTCTTTCTTCTCTGGAGGTTTCATCTTTCGCTGACTTTTTACTTTTCATTGTTTGTCCACCCTTTTCTTCCGTTAAAAACTGGAGTTCCTGCTGTCTCTGTCTGTCTGTTCTGTCTGTCTGTCTGTCTGTCTGTCTGTCTGTCTGTTCTCTCGTCTGCTCTTCTCCTCCTCTCTCTCTCTCTCTCTCTCTCTCTCTCTCTCTCTCTCTCTCTCTCTCTCTCTCTCTCTCTCTCTCTCTCTCTCTCTCCTCTCTCTCTCTCTCTCTCTCTCTCTCTCTCTCTTCTCTGGGTGTTAAATGGGGTTCGTCACTGCATTGGGATTGTTGACTCCAAGTCCTACTCCTACCTCCACGTGGTGCCGCCTTTATAACGCTACCCAGTGATAAAATAATGCTAGATTTCTGTGCCCTCAAACTTCTGTGCCCATGTGAAAAGCCCTTACAAAAAAAGCTTACCGCTATCCATACTGTTCTTGACGTGGTGTCCATGTCCTGATTTTCACGTCACGGAGGTTTTGCTAAAGGAGTGTATCCATAACATGATTAAAAACAACAACAAAAGACATGTATATCGGTGGCTTGTGTAACGTGCTGCTGAATGGTTTATACACCCACCCACCCTCCCTTAGAGTGTTGAGCTGGCAGTCGGACTGTGCGGGTTCGAGACGCCAATTCGAGGGAAGTTTTCCCCTGACGTTAACATCAGTACCGACTCCACTCCCCCTAAAAGTCTTTCAGACGAGACTATAAACCGACGTCCCGAGTACGAATGTATGCAGAACATGTCACACACACGCTAAAAACCCGTTCCTTTTTCAGAAGAGTAGGCCATTGCGTGCCTGCAGGAGCGGATGACATCATTTTACAAAACACATGCACACTGGAGTCGTGTTAAGACATATCCCCGAAGTCGAAGTGTGGTTTGCCTTATGGTGGGCAAACGGTGACATATGCAAAATCTCACCTTGGTGAATCTCCGAGCTGTAACCGAGGAACAAAAAACAACAAAAAGAATTGAATAAAAAAAAACACAAAAAAACCCTTACAACCCCCCCCCCCCCCCCCCCCCCGAAAAACAAACAAACAAACAACCAAAACGAAATGACAACAACAAAAAAACCCCAACTCAAAACAAAACCTCCAGCTATGGCTGTTGGGATGGACAACAAAACATAACCAGCATGCATCGCTCTACCAGGAGAGGGATGGACTACACCATAGGTTCAATTTGCCATACCACCACACACTGTCTACAAAATTCAGTGTGCACAGTTTCTCCACGGTTCCTTGGAGTTTAGGGAAAGTCCAGCCAACAAAGGCCAAGTCTGCACAGCTGATTAAAAAAAAAAATCTTGTATATATATATTTTTTTTATTTTCTTTTTGTTGTTGAGGATAATGGAATAAGCAATCGTGTGCTTTTTTTTTATTTTTTTACATCCAGTCCCCTTGTGTATGCAGATTTGTAAATCTTGTCATCTGTTCCCACATACACACAAAGGTCTACTCTTACGAAAAGCGGAACAGGATTTAACGTGTGCGCAAGGTGTTCTGCATTTGGTTCCTTATGATGAGAAATGTACACAGTGTATTTTCAAGTCACTTATAGAATTCCATTAAATATTACTCTTTACAATAACCAGGGATTTTTTTTTCACAGTTTGGTCGTAGATGGCATCAAAGAGTGGAGGGATACAACTTATTTGTTACACTTTGGTATAGTCCCCCTTTTTGTCCTAAAGGCCGTTAGTATAGCTGGTACTTGGGTGGAGGGCTATAACGGCAGATGATTATCCAGCGCAATTATAGGAAACCATTTTTTTGTGGTGATATTGCATCGCCGCCTTTTACAACAGAAACTAGACTATACAATTTCAAATGACTTGTTCCTTTAATAGCTTCAATTTATGACACCTATCGAACACTGCAGAATACAGAAGTCGACATCAACTTTGTGACACAAAATACTTAGCCCTTGATGTTTTGAATAGCGCAGATGTCTTCTTGAATTAAGAATTAAAAAAAAAACATAATGGGATGACAAAAACGATTGTGTGTATGGGGTTTGTAGTAGTAGTAGGTGAGGTG
>CM060334.1:6270270-6330270 GCA_030674155.1 Stramonita haemastoma
TTCGTCAGTTCTCCTATACTACCCTTGAAGTATTGGAAACAATTCTCAGTTTAACAATGTACTAGCTGGTGTTTGGACGGTACTGATTAGAAACTAGTAACTTTATTGTCGTTTTTTTTATGTAGCAACTTTCGCTTGTTTGATAACTCTCCAACAGGATTGAGTTGTGTAGTCAAGATTGTGTATGATATTTGGTCTTGTTCTCGTCCTGGGTGATTTTTTTTCTCTTTTTTTTTTTTCATTAAATGAATCAGCAAAACATAATATGGTATGGAGAACTAGATGGAAAAACAGGAAAAGAAAAATAATGATGACAGAACTAAACAAAGATTTTTTGGGGATTGGTTGAAAGAGAAAATGGGCGGTACAAGGTAATGTCCAAAGGGGCGTCGAAAGCATTCTTATATGCCCTCCAAACACGGCGTAAATGCACTAGAGTTTGAGGTTATTGACTCAGAGACAGACAGACAGACAGACAGACAGACAGACAGACAGACAGACAGACCGACCGACAGACAGAACTCGGTGTTTGTTTGCATGTAGACGTGGGCACACTTGAGCTGATGTACTTTTTTTAAAGATTTTTTTTTTTTTTTGGGGGGGGGGGTCACCCGAAAAATCCAACGTTTTCTTAGTGTATGTATTCTTTGTAATGCCAGTACCCCCCGCCCCTGCCACCACTCGTTTCTCTCTATTCCTCCCATCTCACCCCTTCAAACTGTGGTCAGTATAGGAACGAAAATTGCCCACCTATCTCCGATAGATCTATCAGGTAGAGACTCTAGCCAGAGAGAGAGTGAAAGAAAGAGAGGCCAAAAGGAAAGCGGTTATAACAGTGTCCTGTTTTATCTACTGCCCGTCGCCTCCAGCTGTGGTCCAGTTGTGCGGTAGGCCACCTCCTGGCCACATCAGGTCCGGCGCCCATCAGTGGCTTGGTCACGCTCATCAGCTCCTCTCCCCGACACAGGGACCACACACACAACCACCTGACAGCTCCAGCCCCTGTCGGTCACCACAGGTCAAACACACACGCACACACACACACACACACACACACACACACACACACACACACACACACACAACATGCACGCACGCACACACTACACAACACACACACAAACATGCACGCACGCACGCACACACACCACACACACACACACACACACACACACACACACACACACACACACACACACACACACACACACACACACACACGTACGTTCCTCACCGTACCGAGTTCCAGAGATGTTTCCATTTGTTAGGGTTTTTTTTCCCATGCGGTCTACCTTGATTGGGGAGGACCAACGAACCATGTCACCCAAGTTGGAGGTCGCACTTCATGAATAACATTAAGGGAGAAAACTTTGATGAGGGGGAGATAAAAGGTGGGTTAGTGCAGAGTTAAAAAAACCCACCTACTTGGTTGACACGATGATGGCAGCGGGGGGACGGTAGGGAGAAGTATGGATTTGTGGGGGGGTTGTTGTTTGCCTTGTTTGTGATTTGGGGGGCTGTCTGACCTTAGCTGACGTCCTGCCGGTCCCGCTAAGTGACGACAGGGAGGGGAGAGGGGGAGGGGTGGGTGGGCTGAGATTCCCACTCCCGATAATAGTTTACCTCAGTGAAGTTTGTTTGCTCAAAACAGCGCCAGGAACAAAAGTGCAATTATTCATGTAGAAATACTACCCTGGAAATACCATCACCTTCAGCTAGCTGAAGAATTTGTCCTCCTTTTGTGCATTCTGGGTCATGTTCTTCTAACTTACCCGCTTTGGACATAAACTATGCATTTTTCTCATGCATTGACTTTTAAGTGCAAAGACACACCAAGAGAGAGAGGGAGAGAGAGAGAGAGAGAGAGAGAGAGAGAGAGAGAGAGAGAGAACGGCTTGCAGGTCTGCACAAAAGAGTAGAATTGCCCCCCCCCCCCCCCTGAAAATTTCCATCTGATATCACAGATTACCAAGAGACATTAAATAAAACTGAACAATATAATAAATCAGTTGAGATGGGAAAGGGTTCGTTAATGCCCCTAACCTCATGTAAGGCTTCACCACAGAGACTTCATTTTGCGCAGTTTCAGGTCAGATTGATCACAAGTCCAAGGCTTCGCCTAAAAGCCATAATTAGAATGCATAATCATAATTATGAAAAATTCGATAACTACTGCAATATTTAAAGAGATTCATAATTAAAAACTAGCTGTGAGTGAGCATTTTAGTGTAATTTTGTTGTTGTGGTGGAGTTAGTTTGTTTCTTTTGTTTGGTTTGGTTTTGAAGGATGATTTTATGTAAAAACAGAACAAGTGAAAAGGGGAAAAACACCGTTTTTTCACACCACCCCTCCCACCTTTCCCATCCCATTCAGAGAGGAAGAACGGTACTCCACGATCAGTATGCACCAAACAAAACTTAACAAAACAAAGAAACAAAAATAAATACAAACCAGAATTGATCACCACAAGAAGAAAAATTGTTACTGAAGTAAAAGAAAAAAATATATTGAAAATTGCACACACACACACACACACACACACACACACACACACACACACACACACACACACACACACACACACACATACGCACACCACCATCACCACACCACCACCACACAACAACAACAACAACAAGCGGTTAACTGTAAAACAGGCACAAAACAAGCTTATCACTCGACTTGTCAGCACGAAGCAGCAGCATCAGCATTAGGCACAGCATCAGGGCGGCTGGCAGACAGACACCCCAGGCGTCACCTCTGACAACATCAGTGTCAGCCTCTCCGACAGCATGTGCGTGTGAAAACAACAGCATGACGTCAATCATCATCATCATCATCATCAGCGACGTCATTATCGTCATCATTACCACCAGCGCCTTCCGAAAGCTGTGGCGACATGAAAGATGAGGAGGAGGCTGAAGATGAGGGTGCTGTATGGAGCAGGCAGGAGGGGCCAGCTCAGCGTGAGGAGTCTGGCGCGGACATGTTGACACTAAGTACTCTTCTCCTCTCTGACACCCAGCCAGCCACGCCACAGTGCATGCATGCAAGGACTACGCCGAGGCTCCTTCCTCTCTTTGTCTATGTCCCTCTACAGGGTGCAAACTTCAACCAAAATAGTTGCTGACTGTAGGTAGATAGATGGTCCATGCGTGTGTGTCAGAAGGCGTGGAGGGTCCTTTGGACACAGTGTACAATACTTTGCTGCTGCCAGATCAACAGCAGATAGAGAGAGACAGGTGCGGGGCTGCTGTAAAGTGTAAACGATTGGGGAAGATAGATAATCAGAGGTTTCCGCGGACATGCTATTTCAACCAACGGCTCTCTCTCTCTCTCTCTCTCTCTCCTCTCTCTCTCTCTCTCTCTCTCTCTCTCTCTCTCTCTCTCTCTCTCTCTCTCTCTCTCTCTGGATATGCATTTTAAAAGAATAATGGCTTAATTCAGACTGGGTGTGTCAGATATAAATGTTCATAAATTTGATACAGAATGCATAGTGAATCTGATACAACATGCTCTTTATGTAATGAAGCAACAGAAAGTGGAATACACTTTGTTTTAAGCTGTGCCGCCATTCATTATATTACCTAATGAACTAATGGGGAAAGTGTGTAAGGAGTGCCCCCCCCTCCCCCCTGCGTTTTGGTACTGTATCCCAGAGCCGCCGTTCCCAACTGCTCATTCAGATCTCATTGCACCATTGGCTTCTTCTGTCACAATTCCAAAACGAGCAGACAGACCATAGGGTGTTGTGAGAAGATCTAAACAATAGAATAAAATGAAATAGAACAAAAATAAAGTCAGTAAGACGAAACAGACCCGAGATGGGATAATAATTATAATAATAATCTTAATAATCTTAGTTAATTATGACCCATAATAATCAGCGTTGTATTTTTTAAACCCTCCTAGATTCTCTCTGAGCTCCATTAAAACGACTGTAATATGAATAGGAATGGTTTGATGTGTTAGATTATAGATCAGTTGGGATGTTTGATTTGGTGAGAAACCCACCCTGCAGTAAGAACTGACACAACATATTCTTGTCAGGAATGTGAAGAAGAATTTTACCAGCGCTCACCAGAACATCAGCGTAGCCAAGAAAGCAACCCCGAAGCCACCATAGTAAGGCCAGAGAAGAAAGGCCAAAGAGATTAATAGTTGCTTTTGTTTTGATTTTTATGATTGAAAGATGATTGATGACGATAATTGTAATGGTAATGATGTTGGTATACAAATCGTGACAGTAACAAGACTCCATGACATCCTTCGGATGAGACTATAAATCGAGGTCCCGTGTGTGAACGCATGCAGAATATCTTGGCACACGTTAAAACGCGTTCCGCTTTCGCAAGAGTAGGTCACTGTGTGCCGGTGGGAACGGATGACAAAATTTACAAAACTGCATACACACGAGGACTGGATGTAAAAAAAAAAGGAGATGAGTGCTTATTCCATTATCTTCGAAATAAAGACTAAAATAAGTAAATAGATAATAAATAAATATATAAATGACAGCGCTGAACTATACACTTTTTGCCTTTATGGTTTGGATGTCGGCAAAGCATATATTATCCACCGGAAAACCCAGGTAGAGCCTGCGTTTTACATCAAGAATATGTTCAGTGAATCTTTGCTATTCACAACAGATAAATTTATATATAAATAGTATTTTTTATATATGTTGGGTCTGATCTGACTGGCCCTCTTCCAGCATGTTCCCGAGGAGAGAGTTTGCTGAAAAAACCGCACTAAAGCCACGAAACACTGGCGCCATCAAACAAGACTTGTGGCAGGCAGAATAGAAACTGGATACTTGAAACAACAAGACATAGACTTTGGGTCTCTGAGACAGGGAAGAAAACTGTGAGTTCCTCTGTGGCAAACACAATACAGGTGGGTGACAGGTTCAGGTGGGCCTGTAAGAGGTGCTGGGTGTTGCCTGACAACCGCTGTCTGCAGACTTCCTGGCTCTTAAAGAGTGCGACAAAACCAGTCTGAATAGAGCCAGCCCTTAGGTTTGTGGTCAGATCGGAAGGAGATGTATTGAACAGCAAAGCACTGGAGTAGGAAGTCATTTCTTGGGAGCGTGAACTCACACCATGGCTTACATTGGTCCATGACGGCTTCAGGAAGGCCGCACCTGGACAAGAGGCTGTTTCTCTTCTCAAGCAGTGACACGTCTCGCAGAGCTGGCAACAGTAGCACTCTGAGATCGGAAGTGAAACAATGCTGATAGCTCTCTAGGCCTGATTCAGCTCAGGAGCCGTCTCGTGGAGGCGTCTGTACCACCTACTGAAGGGTCTTCAAAGACAACGCTGTTCCCCTCAGCATTGTCCAAAGGACTGCGTCACCGGAACCCACTAGTCTACACCCCAACACCCTTACCTGTTGACCCACCGACCGCAAGACCGCCCGCTGACTTGGCTTGAGAGTTGAGTTGACCACACTTTAGCCAGAGGGAGGAGTGAGGGTAGGAGAGGCGCGATCAGCCGTGACGGTTTAGGTAGGGTAGGTTCTAATCAGTGTTGACAAACAGTAGTCCGGATGTTGTTGTTGATCTTGGCAAGGAGGACAAGAAAGCCACAGGACCTCGGCCACTTCAGGACTGGTCTTTGACGTGGAGAGTGTCTTGTTTGGTCAACTTTACAGCCATAAGTTCCGCTGGAGAAGAAAGAAACCAGGTCCAACTCCAAACCTTGGCCAAACGAAGCTTTTGTGCTGATGAGTCTATTGCACATGTTTGACTGTGTATCTATCTAGATCTATGTGTCCGCCTGCCTGTCTGTTTGTCTGCCTGCCTGCCTTCCTCTCCCCCCCCCCCCCCCCTCCTCTCCTCTCTCTCTCTCTCTCTCTCCTTCTCTCTCTCTCTCTCTCTCTCTCTTCTCTCTCCTTCTCTCTCTCTCTCTCTCTCTCTCTCTTCTCCCTCTCTCTCTCTGTCTCTCTCTCTTTAAAAAAAAAACAACTTCAACAAAGGATCACTAAAGATTATGGATGACGATTATGAGGTAAGAGTAGGTATGAAGTCTTTCAGCATTTTGACATATTAATATATGATCAATAGTTATGCTATTACCACATAAGCAAAAAACATGTCAACATACTTAGTCTTAAAACAGTTCAATTTTCATCTGAAAGCCAAAGAAACAATCTGTTATAATGGTAGTGATCTGTTTCTTACAAAAAAAGAAACAGATTGTGTTTGTGTGTGTGTGCGCGTGCGCACGCGCGCGCGGGGCGTGTGTGTGTGTGCGTGCGTGCGTGTGCGCACTTGCAGGCGCACTTACACGGTATGTATGTGTTGCTGGTGATGTTATGATGTTAGTGGTGGTTGTATATTATGCTTCCATAGGTGAGTGCATGTATGTAAACTATGTATCTATGTGAGCGTGTAATTAAACCGGATAGACCAAACCGTGCGAACCCCCCCAAAAAAAACAACACCAAAAAAACAACAACAAAAAATAATGATAATGATACGCCTCAAGACAACAGAGAAATGACAAATCTATAAGTATCATGCATGGTGTCCTACAGTGCTGGGCCATCGCGGAGCAGAGGAGGCAGGCCGGCCTGAGGGGATGTGGAGGCGGCAGCTGGCAAAACTCGGGCTATCTTCTTGCTCACTCCCCAGGGAGGCAGGCCCTTACTGCTTCACAAATCGTGAGTACTTCCGATGTTCGCTTATCTGTCAGCTCGTTTGTCTGTATGTCTGCGTTTGTTTTCACCACGGGGACGTCAATGCGTGTCTGCCTTTGTTTTCTGTGTCTGTGTCTGTGTCTGTCTGTCTGTCTGTCTGTCTGTCTGTCTGTCTGTCTGTCTGTCTGTCTGTCTGTCTGTCTGTCTGTCTCTCTCTCTCTCTCTCTCTCTCTCTCTCTCTCTCTCTCTGAATGTGTGTGTGTGATTGGGGGGCTGGGGGGGGGGGGGGGGGGTGTCGTGCATATGCTTGCTTTTGTCTGTATGTTGTTGTCAATACGGATACCTACCTACTATCCTAGTTGTTTGGTGTGTGTGTTGTGTGATTTGTGGGAGTGTAGTGTGTGTGTGGTTGGTGTTGTCGTGTGTGCTTAGTGAGCTGTCTTCTGCGTCGCGGTCGTCTTCTGTCTGTCTGTCTGTTGTCTGTCTCATCTTCTCTCTCGTCCTCGATCTCTAACTCATCTCTCATCTCCTCATCTTGCCCTCTCTTTCTTAGCTATTGCCCTCTCTTACTCGTGTATCTTTTCTGGTGATTAGTGTGGTGTGTGTGTGTGTGTTGTTGTGTGTGTTGCTGTGTTGTGTGTCTGTGTGAGAAATCTTTCTGATGTGATTTTGAAGTCGATATACTCTTCCAGTCTGATCCTAAGAATATAACTTGTTTACCTAAAGGATTAAAAAAAACAGATTCCGTTTAATCGTGTCTTCTTTTTTTTTTTTAATTTTATTTTTTTATTTTTTGTACCTTGCATTGCATAGAGTTATATATCTATACAGCATTTTACATTATCATATATGATCAAGTTAGCTATTCATTACAATATACATTTAAGTGGAAGATGTTTAAAACAGTACAAACACAAACAAAATGCTAATAATGGTGTAGTATCCTTCTGAACAATAATGAATTGTGTGTACACATATCAATATTTGCAGTTATCTGCAAGGGAGTTTTTTTGTTTTGGATGAAACGGTGGTCGGTTACATATACTTAGTTTTATTAATACTAGAACACAGGTTAACAGTAATAGCAATAACGACTAAAATCAGGTTAACATGAAAAAGTATATCAAAGTTTTTTACAGATGAAGTCAAGGCCCAAATAAAGTAACTGAAACCAAGCTAATAAAATTGTACAGCACTTATAATAATATATGTGAGAAACAGCAAATGCATGATATATAGCACCCTAGCCACACAGAATCACACTTTAAGTTATCACTCATTTTTGTTTTATATTTCATGGAATGCAGTGTTCCATTCAAGCAGGTTTGCTATGGGAAACTTTCATCGATGCAAAAGCTTGGGCTTTTTTCTAGCTGCAATCCCATGATACTTTTACTGTTTCACAAATCGTTACTCGATGTAGAACTATTGATGCAGGTTTTTTTGTTAAGTCCGTTTTTAAGGGATTTCCATAGTTCATAACAATTTAGTTCTCTCTTTTTGTTTTGTCTGATCTTCTCCAATGTAACTGTTCTGTTTCGTGTTCTTGTCTACATTCGTCATTTACTTTCCATATGTGTACAATTCTCTCCAGAATCTGGAATTTTGACTGTCCAAGATAGTGGTATATGTATCTTTTTCAGTATTGCAAAATTACACATGCACTGTTACAACTGCTGTTTTTAAAATGCCATTTGGTCACCAGGATCTATGACATATTTTGATCTGGACCATTTAGCTTTATTTCTTTAATTCTGGTATTTTTCAAAACATCCCATACAATTTGTTGTTTAAAATGTTCCATTTTACGAACGCTTGATGTCAGCAACTCATTTTTCTATCTAACATTTGTAGGCTCTTGTCCCTTTTTACGTGTATTTATTTAATGCTTTTGTTCTTTCTTGTATGTTAGTTTTGTTCTTTACTTTCGTTGCGTATTTTTGTCGATCTTTCACTATGTATTCTAAAAAGTTTATCGTAAATCCTAATTTTGAGACACTTCTTGACTTAAATCACCATTTTCGTTTAATAAATGTTTCTAAGAACACGCCACTTGCTCCATTTCTCTGTAGTAAATGATCTCCTCTTTACTTTTTCGTTGTAAAATTGTTGCAGTGCTGATTTTGACGTTCTTATATTTCCGATTTGTTTACAAAAAAGTTCGTTTACAAAAACATCTTAACCAAAAGAGTTTCGTTTATTTCGTGTCTTTCATAGCCCCACCCATCACGAAGGCCAATCACGGCTGTTTTGTATTCGCTTTACCTTTAAAATTAAAAAAAAAGTAATAATAAAGAGACAAACGATTAAAGCATTTTTTTTTATTGTGCGAAGAAATGTGTATTGTGTGTATTATATTTGAGATAACAGAATGAAATGGCAGAAAGTTGTGAGAAAAGTGAAAATAGTGTTATGAGCCCTGACTGACTGTTGTGCGGCTTTGCAGTGTGCCCTGGCGGATGCCCAGGCTGTCATGATTTCGTTTTTTCAGAGACTATTATGAAAGCGACAAAAATGATGGGATACTGTGCTCATTTTGCACGGATACGCAGGCCCCTATTTGTACGTGCCTTGCGCTCAACACAGATAAATTAAGACTTTGTAAATCAAAGTTTTGTCAGAAAAGGTAGAGATATTGAGTCAATGCTGGTTATTCTTGCAATTTAACCGGCTTGATTGGAATTCCGACACAAAGCTTTTGTCGCAAAGAAGACGACGTTGTGACCTGTGCTTGACTGACTGGGGCAGTGCTGAAAATGATAGACACAACTTTTACCACAGAGAAAACGCCATATCAGTCAGCACCTACATAGCTCAAGCAGTATGAAAAGTGTTAAGACATAAGTGTGGAATCAGAGAAGATGCCATACTGATCTGTGCTTGAACAGCACTAAATATATATAGAAAAAGTTACCAGCAAAAACTTTTGACACGGAGAAGACACCATAGCGATCAGTTCCGAAATAGCTCAAACAGAACATTTGACCCGAAGAAGACGCCATAGCGATCACTACCTATCAGTAGGCTAAGTCTATGGCCGGAAGAGTATGGAAATCAGTGTTAGACCTAGCATGTTTTGACATAGAGTAGAGCAGGCTGGGGAGTTTTGAATTGAACTGACTGTCGTCAACTGACCGTCTGTTGTCTATAGCAAGGGGACCCTTCAGGGCGTAAGTCCGGGCTTCAGTGGCCCTTCTCCTCCTCTTCAGCGTTGACAGGTCAACAAAAGATTTGTAGATCGGCAGGGGCCTTAGTCTTCTTTCTGTACGCGTGCCTGCGTACGTATGTGAGTGCGTGCGTGCGTGCGCGCGGCGCGCGTGTGTGTGGTGTGTGTGTGTGTGTGTGTGTGTGTGTGTGTGTGTGTGTGTGTGTGGTTTCTTATTTCCGAACATGTCTGTGTTTGTTCTCAGTTTGTAAAATAAAAACAATAGCAGGGGCGTGGGCTTGCGCGAGCAAACCTGCTGTTAGGTGTACACACGCACGTAGTAGATTGTATTACCTGCAGGAATATGTTTAATTGAGTCACTCCAATTAGTGTCATCACCTTTCCTAGCTGCTTAAATGAATGAATCAGCCTTAACCCCATCAGCTGGCAGGAAGGTCAAATTATAAATCATGTAGCTTAAGGCCCTGCTCATTGTACGACGCTGCGATACAACGCCTCTCCATTCAGTGTCACATAGGGATCAGACCAGATATACAGACATCGAGACCCTGAAGTCAATTTGTCCAAATAATTGAAAATATTTTGGTGACATCAATGCGTGTCAACACCTACTTGACAGCAGTGACAGACAAAAGAAGTGGCAACACTTGAGATGTCAGTTTCCTGTCTTTTGTGAAGATTCTTCCCTTCAAGTGAAGGGAAGCGCGCGTAAGCGAAATAGAAACAAGGAAAAGTAAACAGTTCAGTGCAACTGTCGTCATTTTCCCTATCGTCTGGGCCAGCGTGCGTGCGGACAGTTGCAGAACACGGAGCATTTTATTTGGGAGTTCCAAACCTGTGGAAATATGTAAGAACCAAAGGAACGGAGTTTACCACTGGAATGGATTTTTTTGATTGGATCCCTTTACAGGTAAGAATTTTGTGTAAGAATTTTGTTCTCTCTCTCTCTCTCTCTCTCTCTCTCTCTCTCTCTCTCTCTCTCTCTCTCTCTCTCTCGTTTTTCTTCTAGAAATGTGCCATGTGTTATTGGCCTGTTATACATTATGTTTGCATGAAATTTTGTACACTTAAGTCCATCTGTTTTATGTACTTATTCATGCAGTGATCTATGTATTTATCATTTTATTGGTATATTCATTTATTCCTATTTTATCTAGTTAGTTTAACCGGTCAGTTCAGGTGTTACATGTGTTTCTGCCTTTTCTTTCTTCTTTTTTTTCTTGGGGAGGGGGAGGGGCGCTTTTTTTTGGGTTAAAATGTTATTAGGGTTAAGAATCGTATTTCAGTATTGTTAATATAGTACTCAAACGCGTGTTTTTGCGTTGCAAATGTGTTTTTAAAGCCTGTAGGCCCCTTCAAATCGACTATTTCATGACGGCATCCCTTCCTCCAATTAACCGTTTCTCATTTTTTCCAGTTCAAAGAAATAACAATAGTGTTCTCTCATTCTTGCACTTGTTAAACTCATTTCAAATGTTGGTGCTGTGGGTGGGTTTATTTTTTTTAATGAGCAAAAGTATTGTTTAAACCAACAACTTTAGCAGTAACCTGATTGAAAGAGAGATCGAAGAGAGACAACTCGGTAAAGTCCTCTTTAGAAGCTCGCCATTTTCTCTTGCCTATAGTTCTATACATCGTCTGTGTGAGTAAAGGACAAAGCAATGACATGAAAATAGGATTTCTTTCAATTCTCAGTGCTGATATGACACCCCAGTCAACAGTATTACATAGTAATGGATGGAGGCCGACATTCAGTCGAGTTTTTCCTGGTCTTTGAACGAGCAAATTGTCTTTTCAAACAGGCAAAAAGCGGCAGTAGTTTTTCCATGGTGCGTAGGTTGCGGCATTTGGAAGTGTAGAACGGTTCATCATAGAGACGTTACACTGACCAACATGAGAGTGGGGTTTTCTTTTTGTTTTGCTGTGAATTTCAGTGGATTTTTTCGTCTTCAAAAAAGTTTGTTTTTATTTTTAACATAGGAGGGGGCGGGAGCGAGCGAGCGAGCGAGAGAGAGAGAGAGAGAGAGAGAGAGAGAGGAAGGGTATAACTCTTGGCACTGCTTGAAGACAGTTACTTCCCGCGATATTTGAACCGTATTTAGTAGGCGTGAAATTAATGTTTTCTCCGCACAGAAATGCAACAGTAATGATAGACCTTTATGATATAACATTATGATATACAATAATCATATGCTGGGGGGGGGGGGGGGGGGGGGACGAACTTACAGGCAAACTTCCAGTGCAGACCTACCAGTGCCTTCATTCCCTTCGTGTATAATAAATGCATGCAGAAGATAAAAAATACACGATAAAGATCCCGTAGTTCACATGGGATAGCTCAGTGGTCAGAGCAGCACTCGCTTCCCCCAGTTAAGCAGCGTGGTTGCCTATTGGATGGGTGACCGTTTGCGCGCCGTGGCTACAGTACAGTTCCCCCAGTTCACCCAGCTGTAAATTTATAGGTACCTGCCCTCTTTAGGGTCAGGGAAGGAAAAGCAGCGAGGGAGAGGAGATGGGCGCCCCCCTCAACATGCTGGCCTCTAAAGAAGCTGAGGTCTCTGACATCTTGCTCCCCTACGACCACACAGGTTATTTTCCTTTAGGCCCCCTACCTTTGTTTATTTAATTTTTTTTTACCTTAGTTCACAGCAGTGTTCGTGCATTACGGAAACACGATCATAGCGTGCATGCAACCTGTACTATGAAACAAGCTACGGTGACTGCCTCACTTAGCGGTATGGGAGAAGTCAGACTGTTTGGGCTGAGGCCAGCAGGCAGGCATTTTGCCAAGTACAGGGGTAGACCAGGCACTATGCACCCCGCCCAGTAAGGGAACGCAGAGAGAGAGAGAGAGAGAGAGGGGGGGGGGGGGGGGGGGGGGGGGTGAAGGGAGAATACTCTTGGGGCTGCTTGGAGAAAGTTACTTCCCTTCCCACATTTGATAAGCGTAACTGTTTTCTCCGCACATAAATTTTGTTTATTTATTTATTTATTCATTTATTTATTTTTAATAAAATCAAATCTAGGTCTATACCACTTTATGTCACAGCAGATTTCTCTGCGTGAAATTCGGGCTGCTCTCCCCGGGGAGAGCGCGTCGCCATAAGTGCAGCGCCTACCCATTTTTTTTTCTTTTTCCTGTATGCAACTGTATTTGTTTCCCTATCAGAAATGCTATGAGAAGACCTACACGATATCACGCTATGGAAAAGAATATATATACTTATTATACATATACACATACTTGTGTTTGTCTCTGACAAGATATTTTAGGGGTGCCAAGTTTTACTTTATTTCCAATGTTTATCTGCGTAACCAATGTTTATCTATGCTGTTTGAAATGAAAGGAAAGACAGAAGAAAGAATATCCTACCCATAGCAACTTGAATTTTTTTTTATAGAAAGAGTTACTTGCTTTTGCAAGTGAGGAATCTCCGCCCACTGGAAGTGACAAGGGCTGAACAAATATTGCACTTAAGGGCTGACACCTATTGGGGCTAATTGGCGACCTGTAGCGACCAACCAAAGGCCGGAAAGAGATGACACGAAGAAAATAGATAGTGACAACACTCATTATACAGCTGACACGATACTTATACACTCCTGTTGGCCAATCAGTTTGTTCACAGAGAGACAGAAGAAGAAGAAAAAAAAAAGAAGCGAGTGGGAAGAGACTGTGCACAGCAGGCTTTAGAGACTGGAAGGCGGCCTTCAAGGCATAGGAATGTAGATTATCATTTTTAACGTCCCAACGATTAGTTTTGACGTTCCCTTTAAGGCGTTTTTCAAACTGCGTGGCGAGCTTTTTGAGGAGAGGTTGCAGTGTCAAATACGGCATGGTTGATTCTAATGAGGATCAGTTTTGTTCCACACTTCAGTTTGTGCAGTCTTGGCGTTTCTATTTTTGTGTCCCAGGCTAATGAGTGTCTATCACTTGAAGAAATGAAAACATTGTTTGACTTCAACGATTGTATTCTTTAAAAAAAACAACAACCCGTCAAGTCAAAGTCAAGTCAAAAACACTGTAATCATCCCCGAAGTGATGGTTTATCAACTTGTTATCTGAAGTTTAAAGTTGTGAAGGCTTTATGCTCATGTAGTGTCGAATGGATTTTTTTGGGGTGGGCCGGGGAAGGAGAGTAATAGGGCCCAAATGTTGTTTTCTGGTGATTGCCTTAAAAATGAAGAAAACGGGGTGACTAACACCCAGCATCACTGTTCTCTTGGCTATACTAATCAACTAATAATTACATGCATCTTTCCAAGCAATTAGTCTGCACATTTTGCACATGAGTCTGCGAAGAAAGCGACGGTTTGATGTTGTACATTACTATTTTTAAGTAATTAATCGAAGCGTCTGAATATATTGTTATTAAAAGAAGAGGAAAAAAATAACATATAAACATTAGTATTAGCGTTAATAATAATGATGATGATAACAATGATGGTCATGATGATATTGATGATAATAATCTATCATCATCATCATCATCATCATCATCATTATTGTTATTAATAATAATAATAATAATATAATAATAATAATAATAATAATAATATAATAATAATAATAATAATAGATTAGTAGTAGCAGCAGCAGCAGTAGTAGTATATAGTAGTAGTAGTAGTAGTAGTAGTAGTAATAGTAGTAGTAGTAGTAGTAGTAGTAGTAGTAGTGTAGTAGTAGTAGTAGTAGTAGTAGTAGTAGTGTAGTGGTAGTGGTAGTAGAAGTAGTATAACTGTGGTTGTTATTTCGACCCAAAAAAGACACTAAAGGCAATCTGAGCCGCTACCACGCTTTAGGAAGCAGAAAAAAGGGCTGTAACAAGAGGTATGATGTGGTGCTGACGGTAATACCGGTGTTGGTGCTGGTCATGGCGATGATGAGGTAGGTTCATTAGCTGGTGTGGTCATCATCGTCGTTATTTTCATCCTAATCATCATCACCATTATCATCATCCTCACGGCAGCAGCAACAAACGATAACAAGGGCACTGATCACACAGCAAACCGCGGCTTCCAACTGCCGTCATCATTCCATGCAGATGGCAATCATCATTCAAAATCATCACCTAGATCTAGTCTAGTTAAAAAAGAAAATGGAACGTAGTGTAGTGATTCACTGAGTGAGGGTTCCGCTGACCAGTCAGTCTAGAGCTATGTGGCCTTATCCCCCTCCCCCACCCCTAACCCCAGTCACTGTGCCTGACCGGTGTTAGGTGTGGAGGGTCAGTGGGAGACCTCTGACACCCCTGCCCTTTCTCCCCTACCCGGCTAATTGAGGCAGTCCACCCCGTGAACTACCCGTTTATCGCTGACACGCTCCTTGGCCATTGAGGTAAAGGAGGAGCTGAGAATCCCTGACTGGCCGCGTATTGATGTACTCTGCAGGTTAGCAGCCTGGTGTAGAGAGAAAGGCGAGCTGGGGCAGTGTAGGCTAGGCATGCTAGTGGTGGGGGGCTCAAGACTCTTATCTGCTTTGGGAGCTCGAGAGAGAGGAGAGAGAGGGGGGGGGGGGAGGGGGGGGGAGGAGGAGAGGGGGGGGGGGGAAGAGGGGGGCGCTAAAAATCTGCGATCACAAGTGTGGGTGTGGCAGACGGTAAGACACCAAGTGATGACAGCCATGCTGCTGAGGACAATGCGGACGATGGTGAGGATGATAACGGGTCTGGTGCGATATAGGTGTTGAGATGACAGTATGCTGCTGTTGTTGTACAAACCACCTATCTCCGCCCCCCGACCCCTCCCCTGCCCACCCCCACCCCCCAACTCGCCTGCTTCCTCTTCGTTGTATTCTATTTGTTCTACCATGCGTGTGTGTGTGTGTGTGTGTGTGTGTGTGTGTGTGTGTGTGTGTGTGTGTGTGTGTGTGTGTGTGTGTGTGTGTGTGTGTACGTGCGCACGAGCATAGCAAAGTCTGGCGTCCATTGTGTTCATTATATAAAAATATCCAACAGCATTAAAAACCGGTATGTGTGTTAGTCGGGGGTTAAGTGCCAAACCCTAAATTAATAACTATTATTTTGCTATCAATATGTTGATTTGAAACTAAATAGTCAGATATAAATAACGAAGCAAACAACCAGTTTATCATATTAAAACAATAATTATAGAATTACTTAGGAATTGTACTGTAATTGAAATCCTTTGTAAGCCGTGAAGATGCGTATGTGAATATTGTCTTTTATCAAATAAAGACACGTTACACGTAATCCTGGTCAAGACTGCAGAATGAAGTTGAACTATTTCTTACAATGACAACTATCGTTTGTCGAGGAGATATTCTCCTTTTCGACCACGTTTTTCCCATCTAGAATTCCAGTCTTTCAGCATTGTATTTATGCATTTTGCGAAGTTTGGAACAGGAACTTTATTTCCTAGACATTTCCTGGACAGTTGGAGTTCAGAACCTCCCTGTTTGTTTAATTCAAAAGACCTTGTAAGCCTGGGAGTGGATGCCACAAGGGACTGACTATCCTCTTCAAAAATAATGTTAAGCCAGTTGCTGCTCCGATGATGATGCTGTGCCCATTTTGCAAAAACAAAAACATGTTTTAAACAAAAACATTCTCCGCAAACTACTTCCCCACCTATACGACTTTTACTGTCTGTTTTGTTCCTGAACACACACACACCACACACACACACACACACACGGGGGGGGGGGGGGGGGCCTCCTCCAAGCAAGCAGTTGGTGTCGTCACTGCACACGTTGGCCAGCGTGTCGCGGAGGAGCCGAGGGCTTTTGTGTGGCTGTCAGCCACCCGCAAGACACCATACGGGTGGGCCGGGCCGGGGTGTCGGGTGAAGAGGCCCTGCCTGACACCTCAGTAGGGGTGGGGGCTCCTTTCTTCGCCTCTCCTCGCCTCTCCTCTCCTCTCCTCTTCTCTTCTCTCTCTCTCCCCACACCACTCTAAAAACTGGTTATGTCTATCTGTCTGTCTGTCTGGGACTGACTGGCAGGCAACTGACGGGGGATAGGACAGCACCCCTAGCATTGCCCGCCCGCCTGCCTGCTCCTTAGTCCCGTTTTTTGTTTGTTTGTTTGTTTGTTTGTTTTTTTGGGGGGTGGGGTTGTTGTTGCTTTTAGCTGCTTTTGTTTGTGAATCTCTGTCTCTGTCTCTGTCTCTGTCTGTCTGTCTGTGTCTGTCTGTCTGTCTGTCTGTCTGTCTGTCTGTCTGTCTGTCTCTCTCTCTCTCTCTCTCTCTCTCTCTCTCTCTCTCTCTCTCTCTCTCTCTCTCTCTCTCTCCTCTCTCTCTCTCTCTCTCTCTAAGACAAAACAAAAAAGTCAGGGAAGATGAAGTTTATTAAATTTTTGTTTTAAAAATTCCTGCTCCTTCAGTTCCAGTAAAAATATAATTCTAACCTATGTGATTTTTTCTGGTTCTCAGCGAATTGGCGGCATCGGTTAGCATAATATGCGTATAATACGTAACTTGGCACTGTGCCTTTATTGGAGACCTGTGTATAAGAGAGGTATTTGAGATTCGAATTTTTTCGCCGTAAGTAGTTACGAAACTTTATGTCTGTGACTTTGTTATCACCCCTTTCATTTCATTTAGAGCTATGGCCGGCCTTAAGCCGTCTGTGTCGTCTGCATCTCTCTCTCTCTCTCTCTCTCTCTCTCTCTCTCTCTCTCTCTCTCTCTCTCTCTCTCTCTCTCTCTCTCTCTCTCTCTCTCTTCTCTCTCTCTCCCTATTCATATGCACACACTCTATGCCCACCACACTTTTGTAATGTGGCTAAGGCGATGTACATTAAACAATTTCAGTGTTCAGTGTTCAGTGTTCTCAATCTCTCTCTCATCATTAAAACTACCGTATGGCTGCTCTCGTAACTTAAGTGAATCCCTTCATCTGTCTATGCGGATTCATTATCCGATGTAAATAGACTTTCAGCGACCTCAGAATTACCGTCGTCACATCAAAACTCCAACGCGCTTCACTGCAGGGAAATTGCCCATTGACAGGCTGTGACCGGCTGTAATAGGATTTAGGTGACCAAACTGAGCTGATCTTCGTCATGAAACGTGCGTGTTTGGTTAAGGACTGCGTGATGGGCCGTGAAAGGATTTGGAGAAAATGAGGATTGTTTTAGAGAGCTTTGGACAGTCTGGATGGAATGGTTGCTGACAGACAGTCTAGCAGTCAGGGCGTCACAGGGACCAGCTGACAGACAGCGCATCAACAAGCTGTGTTTCCCACATCACTCCCACCTGATGTCGGGGTTCAGGTCTTCTTTGCGCATGCAGCCACTGCTCTGCCAGACACTGACAGTGTATTTATAATTATTGTTGTGCGTTCCCTACCAGGCTTAACACACTGTGGGGTCACCCAGAAATGGCCTTCAGCCTCGCTTTTCCCACCTGGGAATCACTGCAGTCCCAAAGTGCACACTGCGTGAGAGGTTCGAGTGTAGGACTGCTTCCAAATACCTAGCCAGACAGGCAGCCATACTCCAACTTTAGGGGAGTTTTTCCCCTTTAAAGGAGAGTATATCAGGTGCTTATGCTTAGAAATTGTCTTCTGCTAAGCTTGTCATGGCTGAAGACAATTTCAACATGACATTTTGAAGCATAGGTACAATTAATGTAGGCCTTGGCACTTAGACTGACATTAATAAGTGACAAAGTATTTGGTCTGGGCCGACCGACAGCGTCTGGCACTTGAAATCGACAGTATACTCCCTCTGTAGCATTCACCATGGGGATGAAATAAGCGTGCCCAATTAATACCAGATCGATGAGAAGGATCTCAGTGGATTTGTCATGCACTGTGGTCACATTTGAGTTGTCCAAGTCTCTTTCCGGTAGAAAATGTCCAGTTTGTCCGATGATTGCTCTGCATGTCGTCTTTAGTGGCTACTTGCCGCTGCTTGGTCCATCCCATAAGGGAAACAGTTTTTAGGGTGTGCGTGGTGATCTTGCGGCCCCCAAAAGTCCTAACTGTGCACAACATGTATGTCCATGCGGCAGGGAAAAGCAGAAACCCATGCATGGCTACAACATGCTTTCATAGTCTGTCTGGTATCGTGACTATCTTGGGGGTTTTGTGCACTTTCAGCTTCATGTGCACAGACGTGATTTCCATTTTCCAGGGATCATAAGCTGTAGACTGTAGAGCAACAAGATGGGCTTTTCTCATGCTGTATACATAAGTAGTTTTCTTCCTCTTAAGTTCACTTACGTGTTACATGTATAGTCGCATAAGGGGGCAGTTGTGATGAAAACGTTAATGACGTTATGGTGACCGATTTACTGGATTTTAAAAAATCCTGGTTTAGTAATTTTCCCGCTAAAGTCAATGCCTATTTCGCGAGACCGTCGCATTCAACATCATGGCGCTGGCAGGCACAGTAGCAAAGAATGATGTTTTGACAAATTGACAAGAAGATGAGGTAATGGTTGATTATTGTATTACCAATTCATTGTAACCCTAACTCAGTAAGAACTGCTCGCGAGCGCTTTCAAACGGAATGAAAGAGAACAAGAGGGAGAATTCTGATCATAGCTGTGACACAAACTGTTAGAATTTTTATATCCTCTCTATTCCATTTTTTTACCGTAATTTTTTGTTATGGAAAATATTAGTAATTTTAGATATAGGTGTGTACCAAAAACGACAGCAACACACACACACACACACACACACACACACACACCACACACACACACACCACACACACAACACACTAACACACTAACACACACAGACGCGCGCACACACACACACCACCAGACACACACACGCACGCGCGCACACTCTCTCTCTCTCTCTCCTCTCTCTCTCGCTCTCTCTCTCACACACACACCACACACACACACACACACACACACACACACACACACACACACACACACACACACACACCAGTAACTCAATCTATGCAACTTCAGAATCAAAATAAACAATAAATAAGTGCTGAAATACTCTCACAAGCACATAAATAAACACAGGTAGAGGTTGTTGACCCCAGAGAGATCTCCAGAGATTCGTGGCTTTTCTATGCATTCATGACTGAACAAAACATAAAGCAATAAATGATGCCAACAACACGCATTAAAAACGACATTGAGAGAGAGAGAAGAGAGAGAGAGAGAGAGAGAGAGAGAGAGAGAGAGAGAGAGAGAGAGAGAGAGAGGAGGGAGGGAGGGGGGGGGGGGTTGTTGGCAGTGCCATTCTTGTACAACAGTGTCCTTAACAACATTTCTTTTTGCTTTCTCCTTATGCCACCTACAATCAGGGCTGACCTTGTCATGGAGATGCCGTTCTGTGAATTATTCTTTCAGACTTAGGCCTAAAGGTCGCTCACATGAGAGAAGTTGCCTATCAGTCGCGTTTCCCCAAACATCAGTTAAAGGGGACATTAACTTCAAAGATATGATTTTTGTTTATCTATTTTGTTTGTTTGTTTGTTTTGTTTTTACACATAAGAAGATAACAAAAATGTCACCATCTGCGGTTCAAAACCCCAATCAACATTTATTTCTTCTTCTTTTTTTCCCCAGTTGCAGAACTTAGATTAAACAAGCTGTCATGTTTATGATGTCAGTTTTACACCAGGAGTTGGAAATGTTGGGGCTTGATTATGAAGAAACATATATGAACTCTCAAAAGCAGACCCTTTTCAAGAGTCACTGTAACAAATAGGGAAAACAGCAATATATATATATATATATATATATATATATATATATATATATATATATATATATATATATATATATATATCTGTGTGCGTGTGTGTGCGCGCGTGTGCGTGTGCGTGTGCGTGTGTGGAGACTGAGACAAGTCTCTTCGCTCTCAATTCAGTACATTATCTGCAGTTATCCATCTTTCGTTACTCCTAACTACTCACAGTAAGTTTGACAATTTTAAGCAGGTTCAGAGAGAGGGAGATTGAGAAAGAGAGAGACAGAGACAGAGATTGAGAGAGAGACAGAGAGATTGAGAGAGAGACAGAGAGTGACAGAGACAGACAGAAAGACAGACGGACAGACAAACATTCAGACAGACAGAGAGGGAGGCAGAAACTTTTTGTGGCAACCGGCTATTTACAATACTTGTAGCAGGAACAGAATTTGAAGAGGGAAACTGATATTGCTGATTTTTTTTGATTTTTTTTTAATAGTTTTCTTTTATATGGAGTGTCCTACAGCGATTGCTCCCCGTGCAAAGCATGACAGCTTAGGAACTGGCATATTTGTAAATGAATAAATAAGAAAAATCTGAATACAGAGAAGATTTAAAGATAAAGATACAGTAAGTTTGAATTAGCGGAGATAACAACCATTTCAAGGCCTGCTCGTTTTGGGCTGGATGCCTCCTTTAACTTGATCTGCCCTTTCTTAGTGGTCTGAGGTACACAGTGACCTGAACTTGGAAGATGTTTGTAATAAGGGCTTTCATGAGTTAACATGATTTCAGAAAGCCCATGACAGGGAAAAGCAATAGAACTCTTCAGTGTAATTGTGCTAAAAGTTGCACAGTCCAATAAATTCCAGACTTCTTCTTCAAAGTCTTAACGACCACAGACGCCAAACTCCAAACTAAATATACATATAAATACAGTGAAACAAATAAAGAGAGCCAATGAATATGTTAAACAAGCTGCCATTCTCCCAAGTGCAAATGCATAAAGGAATCATTGCATCACACACAAAACGACCCTCTCAATGGACGATAAACATGATTTGTGACCCTAAACAAGCAGCTAGTGTCAAGAGCCAGATTCCTTGCTTCCACGTGCATTGGAGGCTGAATCACTGTAAGGCAGTAAACGAGGCTGGGCCCTGTCTGCATGAAGGGATGGGGACAGCCGTAGATTGGGCAGGGGGGTGAAGTAGAGAGATAGATAGATAGATAGATAGATAGATAGATAGAGAGAGAGAGAGAGAGAGAGAGAGAGAGAGAGAGAGAGAGAGAGAGAGAGAGAGAGAGAGAGAGAGAGAGAGAATGGCTATGGGAGGAGAAGAGGCCAGATCGATAGAGCCACGGCCCTGCCATTCTTATGCACCAATTACCGTTTCTGCTTTCGCCTCTCACACAATCAGGGTTGACCTTGTTACCACTCCTTTTCTCTCTCTCCCCTCCCCCTTCTCTCTTCAGGAACACAACCCCCTGGCACTGTATACATTGAGAGTCATGAACACTGACTTCAGTCAGTGGCTTCAGTCATCTATCTGTACATTGTTTGCATGGTTGGGGGGAGGGCAGAGGAGAGAAAAGGAAGGGGAGGAGAGGGGGGTTGAAAGAAGGTGGTGTAGGCTGCATTCCTGTGTTGCTGATGCATTTACAGGATGGAAACATAACCAAGACTTGGTAGGTGTTTGTCAACAGGTTATCGTTTCTGCCTTGGTACCAGCACTACCTAGATCTATGCGCCTACATCACGTGGTGTGTGTGGTGGTGTGTGTGTGTGTGTGTGTGTGTGTGTGTGTGTGTGTGTGTGTGTGTGTGTGTGTGTGTGGTCGCGTGTGTGTGTGTCGCGTGCGTGCGTGCGTGTGTGCGTGCGTGCGTGCGTGCGTGTGTGAGAATCAACTGACGGAGGGTTTTTTTTATTCGGTATGCCATTATGTATTAAAATTTGTTTATGTTAAGAATGAAAAAAACAAAAAAACAAAAAAGAGGACTGCTATAATTATCTGATCAAACAAAAAAACAAAAAGAGGACTGCTATAATTATCTGATCATTTCATCACAAGGTGCAGTGCTCATCACACCAGACACCCCTTCCTCATAAAATCAACATCTTTCTCCATGCTCTAATTGCAGTACAGTGTAACCTAAATACACACACACACACACACACACACACACACACACACACACACACACACACACACACACACACACACGCACACACACACACACGTATGCACGCGCGCACGCGCGTGCTTGCTCCATAACAGATTGAGAGAGAGAGAGACGGAGACAGAGAGAGAGAAGAGAGGAGAGAGAGAGGAGAGGAGAGAGAGAGAGAGAGAGAGAGAGAGAGAGAGAGAATTTCCTCCACTCATTTAAAAAAAAACAAATACCTATAGCTATTAATACAACAATGCCAGTTCCACACCTACTAACACAAGACAATAATGCTCAACATGAAAATTAATGATCTCCAAATTAAACAAATACACATGGGTTATACGCCTACAAACAATTGAAACAAATAAACAAACCTAATGAATATGGTAAACAACCAGCCTATTCTTCCAAGTGCAGATACATAAACGGATCCTTCCAAGCACCCAGACACACACACACACAGAAAACGACCCTCTCACATACACGATGATAAAGGTGATTTGTGACCCAAAACAAGCCTCTTGAGTGCAGCGCCGGATTCCTGGCTTTTTCCAGGCATCCAAGACTGAATCACTGGTGGCGGTAAACGATGCCAGCAATATGCATGAAAGGACGGGACAGCAGTAGAGTTGGCAGGCAGGGGAAAGGGGAGGGGGAGAGAGAGAGGGAGAGGGGAAGGATGGGGGGGAAAAAAAGGGGGGGGGGCAGAAGAGGCCAGATCGATAGAGCCACGGCCCTGCCATTCTTATGCACCAATTACCGTTTCTGCTTTCGCCTCTCACACAATCAGGGTTGACCTTGTTACCACTCCTTGTCTTTCTTTTTTTTCTTCTTTTTTTTTCGCTCTCTCCTCCAGTCCTTTCTTGGGGAATGGCAACCTATGGCAGTGTATGCATTGAGAGTCATGACCGCTTGCGTAATCCGCTTGCTTCCCAGAACCATCTGTACATCAGCTGCATTGTTGGGGGGTGGAGGGGGTGGGATACATGTATGGCGCAGGTGACATGCATTTACTGGTGATGTGTTTGTGTGATGGAAACAAAACAAACAGTTGGCATGCATCTGAACAGCTCCTTTCTTCACATGTTGCTACCAGGCCTACCTATGTAGTAGCTACATAAACAATGATTGTAAACAATCACACGAATGCACATATGCACGTACACACACGTGCGCGTACACACACATGCATACACACACAAAACACACACACATACAACACTAACAACACGTAGCACACATAAGCACGCACGAAACACATGCGCGCACACGCACGCGCACACACACACAAACACAGACTGAAACAGAAAGTGACACAATACCTTGTTTCTGAATGTCTTTATAATTATACTCTATTTATTATTCCAATTATTGAGTGACTGTGCCTCCTCCCCTTCCTACACACACGCACGCACGCACGCACGCGCGCGTGCGCGCGCGCGCGCACAACACACACACACACACACACACACACACACACACACACACACACACACACACACATACACACACACCCCAAAAACATGGTCCAAAAGTAACGTGCTGCCAAGACAGCAAAAAGTCCGGATCGGAGTGTGCAGTGATTCGATCCCTGTTTGTGCCCGAAACTTTCCCCCCATCCATTAGACGTTAAGGGGTGGTCTGGGTGCTAGTCTTTCGGATGAGACGATAAACCGAGGTTCCATGTGTTAAACAACATTATTTAGCGCAGGTTAAAGAACTCACGGCACCAGGAGAGTTGTCCCTAGCAAAATTCTGTAGAAAAAAGTCACTCTGATAGGGAAACAAATACAGCTGCAGACAGAAAAAGAAAAAAAAAAGTGGTGCTGTTCTTGTGGCGACGCGCTCTCCCCAGGGAGAGCAGCCGGAATTTCACGCCGAAAAATTTGCCGTGATTTAAAGTGGTAAAAATAGTAAAGAAAATAAAGAGATCACACTAAAAAGAAAGACAAGAATATGACTGGGTTTTTTTCCTGGGCAGGGGTGATACAGCAAAACAGCAAAAAGCCCAGTCCCTCTTCACTGGCCTCCTTAGCCCTGTGCATGATCAGTAGAGAGCTTGTGAAAGATAGCAGTTTGAGGAGAGTAGTTCTTTTCCTGCAGTCAAACTTCTGCTGCGTGGTGTGTGTCTCACAGGAGAAATGGTGCTCCAAACTCACACGGCAGTTAGCAGTGTCCAGCTAGGCAACTAGGGATGGAAAAGAGGTTGATCAATGCAGTAAGGACACTTTGGGGTTGTCATCTGCAGTCTGTCTGTCTGTCTGTCTCTGTCTCTCCATTTGTCTGTCTATCTCTGTCTGTCTCATTTACTTATCTGATCTTGTCTGGGAGCCTTTTACAAATTGTTTTTAATCTGATCATGATCTGATTGACATATTGTGTATAATATCTGACAAAATGCGCTCAGTGGAGAGGTGGCCAACTCTTTTCCTTCACTCAGCAAAGGACGTGTTGGTATGTGGAGGAAGGCATGTGTATATAAATGTTCCCTGCCTATGTTCGTAAAGGATATTTATACAGTGCGCGCGCATGTGTGTGTGTGTGTGTGTGTGTGTGCGTGTGTGTGTGTGTGTGTGTGTGTGTGTGTGTGTGTGTGTGTGTGTGTGTGTGTGTGTGTGTGTGTGTGTATGTGTGTGTGTGTGTGTGTGTGTGTGTGTGTGTGTGTGTGTGTGTGTGTGTGCAAATTTATGCTTGGTTAGGGAAAAACGAGTAACTTGCCTCAAATAATGCAGGTGTTTAAATTTAAAAGGTGACAATCACTTAAATGGTTAGTCCGCAAGTTGTTTGAGTTCCATCTTTCTTCCCTTCCTGCTTTCTTACAATACATAGCTCAATAGATGGGAAAGAAAGCGCTTTGATAAACTCACAAGTGGAGATGATCAAAACTATAAAAAAGAGGGGGTGGGGGAGGAAAAACAGAGATTGGGAGAGAACAGAAAATCCTGATAGGCGAGAAAAGGAAACATGATTATATTATGTAGCAGAGAATGTACAGAGAACATTATCAAAACGGGGCCAGCAAAACAAACAAGCAAATTAAAGATAGACCCCCCCCCCCCTAAAAACAATAACAAAGAAAGAAAAAGAGAGGGAAAAGAGCCAAAACCAAAAAACAGACTTTGGTAGGATTTGGGGGGTGGAGAAGTGGGGAAAGGGGAGAGAGGAGATGGAAAGAAGCTTGGTCAATAATAATGGATCCATCAGTTGATGGACAAGAGCAGTGTGTCGCCACAACTGGGATATAAACTACAGCCCGTCCTGAAAGGAAGAGAGAGAGAGAGAGGGGGAGAGGGAGAGAGAGAGAGAGAGAGAGAGAGAGAGAGAGAGAGAGAGAGAGAGAGAGAGAGAGGCCATGTGGAAAACAAGCCAACTGCATCAGATGCCGCTTCCAAGCTTGTCGTGGGAGGAATCGATGTATTCGCTCCAACAGTTACAGTTGTGACACTGAATGGTCGGCAATTAGGCCCACCGGGGAGGGAGAGAGAGAGAGAGAGAGAGAGAGAGAGAGAGGAGAGAGAGAGGAGAGAGAGAGAGAGAGAGAGAGAGAGAGAGAGAGAGAGGACAGAACAAAGAGAAGACAGGAGAGAATCAGGAGAGCGGCCAGCAGGAAGCTGTGGCTGGACAAGGTGGGAAGGAGTGCTGGGTAACCCGGACAATGTTGCCACTCTGTGCACAACCCGTTATTCACCACGCACACACACACACACACACACACACACACACACACACACACACACACACACACACACACACACACACACACTATCCTAATGGGTTGTGTTGTTGGGAGACTATGGAAGTCAGGCTGTTTGCTGTCAGCATTGGGCAGGGGTTTGGGTGGATCAGAGTGGTTGGGCCACTGTGGAAGCACCTGGGAGGGAAAAGTAGGAGGTTGTTGAGGTTAAAGGCCCCTGCTACACAACCCTATCTTTCCCTTCGTGAGGAAGAATCAAATAGCGGATTCTTTAACATGCTTTGGTTTAAACAAAACCCTTTCTTCAAAGAAAATCCTACCAATACACACTGAACAAAGCAGCAACAAGCTAAAAGCTTATAATGTGCTCAACATTGACTTGTTCAGTTTTACATTTGGCAGCTAGGTAGACATCAATTTGCTCAAACTGTACATGGAGATTTTCAAAAACCCACCGTAGTTTCAATCCCTTCAAAGTCACCACACAGATATTAGGCAGCGGAAAGGCAAGAACAAGGTGTAGAGAAACATAGAGAAATGCATGAAGAAGAAAAGTAGGCAGCAGGAAAGAACGAGAGAGCGAGCGTACAAGGGAAAAACAGGCCTTGTATGTATTGGAGTGACATGGGCAGCTTTCCAAATGGGAGGAAACGTTACATTGAACCGTTTTTGAGCAGGGCTGTTGGTGGATGTGTCACTAGGGGAAGTGCCGCTATCAGCAGCCTGGGGTGAACCAGGTCTGGTCCTGCTGCTTTGTCTTGATTTCAGTGGAGAATGCAATCTTGAACTTGAGGTCTGGTCACTATCACTGCCCTCACTTCACAATCAGTAAATGGTACGTCAGTTCATTGTCATCAGTTTCTAGTATAGATAGCTCATTGGGAAAAAAAATGTTGAAAGCAATGGCCTTTTCTGTGCATGTATGATAACCGACACCATCGTCCACAGTCGGAGAAATTTCTTTTGAATCGATGCCCCTTCCCCCCCTTTTTTAAAGGGAATGTTTCAACCAGTTTCCACCATCCTTTATGTCCAAAATGTGTTGACTCTGTGGGTCTATTTTCCAGTTCTCTAACATATTCTGCCTGTTTTTTTGTTTTTTTTTGCCTGAGGTTTACATGATTTCTAAATTGACCAAAGCGAAGTCAGTCTTCAGATACATTTCTACGCTTAGCACCTCTATGACATTTTAAGCTCTTCTATTATACTACTCTTATTTCGTATGTCATCCAAGCCACATCATTAGGCTGCACTGTGACTGTTTTCACAGGCATACACATTTTCGCTTTTTCCAACAGAATTTCCCAAAACTTCTCTGCGTCCTCCTATACTGACATGTGTTGATGCCAGTTCATTTGACTCAGTAAGTTACATACAAAACTTCTCTGCATCTAGTTTCCCGAGTTAAGTATTGTTCTCTTAAATGCCTGGTGTTTAAATTAATCCCTGTTTTTTAGAGTGGCACATGGGCCACTGTGGTCACTGCAGACCGCCGGCAAGACATCAGTTGATGTCACAAGTCGTGGGGTTGGAGTTCAGATCCGATCTAGACATGGCTTACTTGTGTCTGTCATTCTTGTCGGTTCTGTGATCAGCTGTGGGAGTTGGTAACCGTTGATTATTTGCAAAAGATGTCGCGATGGTGTGTTTAGAAAGTCTGTATTAAAGTCACCCAGACTAAAAAAAAAATGACTAGCAGTATTATGGACGTTAGGAATACTTTCTTCAATTATATTGCGATGTAGCGTTTGAAGAGCAGCACGGGATCTCAGTAGGGAAGAAAATATAAAAGAGGTAGATCTATAAGAAAAAGTTGGAATAATGTTTTTCGGTAGGAATTTTGGTGACTTGGCTGTTCTTATGATATTGATATAGACACACAGAGGCTGTTATTGTGATTTTTTTTTTATATATATATAGTCAACATTAAAGGAATGACAGTTTACAAGAAATGACAGACAACCTTATCACATGCACGGGCAATTGGGGTCGATAATTCTAGTTAAAAGGGGTCATCTAATGGGAGTAAAGAGGTATTTTGAACAGAGCCTAATACATACATGTCGACAAAAAAACATCAGCAGCTGATAGCCACAAGAAGCTTACAGCTTATATCGTGCTCCAAAGACATCATTAGTATGACGACTGGTGCATACAACAGTTATTATCAACCTCAGGCTAATGCCCACAGCTATTGTCATTGCTGTTTATTTTCACACAGAAAACAAAATTCATGAACAATATTTCATAGCAAAGAAACAAAGAACAGTAAGACAATCCACAGTGACGCCATCTAATTCTGTTGAAAGGGCCGGAATAATACACACACACACACACACACACACACACACACACACACACACACACACACACACACACACACACACACACACACTCTCTCTCTCTCTCTCTCTCTCTCTCTCTCTCTCTCTCTCTCTCTCTCTCTCTCTCTCTCTCTCTCTCTCTCTCTCTCTCAGGGATTTTGATGATAAAAGGATAAGGTGAAACGGGCAAGGGTTAGTGTTATTCGTTATTATAGCAGCGCCCCCACCCCCCAGCCCCGCCCCCGTTTTGTTTGTTGTTGAGGCCCCTTTTCATTTATCCTATTTCCCCCGGCCCCCCCCCCCCCCCCCCCCCCCCCCCCTTTTTTTTTTCTTCTCCCTGTTATGACCACCACAGTGGGATATGTTTATAAAGACAGAAGTTGAATAGATAGATAGATAGATAGATAGATAGATAGATAGATAGATAGATAGATAGATAGATAGATAGATAGATGGATAGATAGAGAGAGATCTAATAATGAGAAAAATGATGTGTTGCTTTTCTTTTTTTTAAACACAGAAAAGAATATAAAAACCAAAAGAATGATAAGAGGAAGCTATAAAAAGGGAAGATACGTCAAGAGATAAATAAATTTCTTCCGTCTTTTTTACACTGCAAGTAAAGGAAAAGAAGAGAGATGCCTATGGAGAGGGTAAATAAATAAATAAGGGAATAGATAAATAAACAAACAAATAATGTGTAAAGGAAACCGGTGCTTTTATTGCCCAGGACGTAAAAGCCCGCGCACAGAAAGCAAATAAACAAGGTAGGAACACACATTCCTAAATCATAAAATAAATATTGAATTGCCCACGGCAAGTAGATCTGATTGAATGAATAAATATATACATCAATGAATAAATTCGGGATGAGGTGAATGAATAAATAGGTAAACATGCATATAGAATATAACAAACATGAGGATGGCATTTTTGATTTTCCCCGCTTTGCTTTTATATATAGAAGAAACATATATTATTGTCTTTTCATTTTTTTCCTGGTGTGTGTGTGTGTGTGTGTGTGTGTGTGTGTGTGTGTGTGTGTGTGTGTGTGTGTGTGTGTGTGTGTGTGTGTGTTTGAAATGAACTGACAGTAATACAAAGAGGAGTCTATGGGTGGTGCGAATTACTCCAGATTTTGAAGTTGATGTTTACTTGATATTTACCTTGTGGACTTAAAAAATCCCAAATCTTTTAAACCCCACAGAAAGGAAATAGTTACAATGTTGGCCATTTCTGTACAGTTATGGCCCCGCCCCGACTCTGTGTGTGTGTGTGTGTGTGTGTGTGTGTGTGTGTGTGTGTGTGTGTGTGTGTGTGTGTGTGTGTGTGTCTGTCTGTCTGTCTGTCTGTCTGTCTGTCTGTCTGTCTGTCTGTCTCTGTCTCTCTCCTTGCCTTTCTCTCTGTGTCTCTGTCTGCCAGTCTGTCTCTCTCTCTCTGATTTTTCTTTTGGCCTTTGACAAAATGCTATCGCAAATGACTCCCAAAATAAAGGTTATCTACTGAAGAGCTTAGGTGTCAGAAACTTGAAGGTGTCAGTCAGTAGCTAGACAGTCTAGCTGTAACTCACTAACTAACTAACTAGATTAACTAACTAAATATCACTGTGACTGACAAAAGGAGGGAGGAGGGTCCGTGCCTCTTTCCCAGCCAGGCCTATATTATAATAATAATGTACTGTGAGGAAGGGGAAAGGTCAGAGCTGACAGTACAGTAGCTGAGCTGCACTTGGGAAGAAGAATACACACAGCCAAGGCCTGTGGGGGCACTGCTTGACACATGCACAGACATAAGTCACGGGGGTAAAGGTCATACATTGTAGGACTGATAGATGGATGGAAGGAAAGATGTGTGATGAAAGGATTCACTGCCTAATGCAATCATGTCCTGACTCTCACCCCCCCCCTCCCCGCGCCCCTGCGCGCGTGCGTGGGCGTGGGCGTGTGTGTGTGTGTGTGTGTGTGTGTGTGTGTGTGTGTGTGTGTGTGTGTGTGTGTGTGTGTGTGTGTGTGACATTTGGGTTTTTTGTTTGTTTTTAGAAAATGAGTGTTACATGGAGATTCCGCAGTTTTCTTTCTTTTCTTTCTTCCTTTTCTTTCTTTTTTCATTTATCTTCTTTTCTGACGTTTTGTTGTTGTTATTGTTTTAATTTTGTTGTTGTCGGGTTTCTTTTGCAGTTGATTTCATGGGTTTGCACCATCACCCCACGCGCCTCCCCCCAATCTGTCTTAAAAGAATTTTCATGTGCTCTCTCTCTCTCTCTCTCTCTCTCTCTCTCTCTCTCTCTCTCTCTCTCTCTCTCTCTCTCTCTCTCTCTCTCTCTCCTGTGAAATTGTCTTTTTTTTATTTTTATAACACTCCACTCCCCCCTCAAAAAAACTAAACAACAACAAGACAACTACAGTGAACAACACTAAAAGCACAGAGAGCCTTGGAATTGCTGTTTTTTTGTTTTTGTTTTCACTTCCCTGCTCTTTTTGTCAGTGTGAGTAAGATGTGCCTTCTTCATGGTTTGAAGTGTTTCTGTTTCTTCAAGGATATCCTCATTTGTAGGGGATTTCTACTTTTTCACCTCATGTGTGTTGTGTGTGTGTGTGTGTTGTGTGTGTGTGTGTGTGTGTGTGTGTGTGTGTGTGTGTGTGTGTGTGTTTGATCTTGTTTCAACCGTGCTGTCTCTGGATTGTTGAGGTCTTTCACACCAACCTTGCTTCTTCTTCTTCGTCTTCTTTTTTTGTTTGTTTGCTTAAGAGATTCTATTCTCCCCACATCTTCCCCTTCCTTCCTTCCTTCTTAATTTTTCTATGGTACTGCTCTCTCTCTCTCTCTCTCTCTCTCTCTCTCTCTCTCTCTCTCTCTCTCTCTCTCTCTCTCTCTCTCTTCTGGTCTATTTCTTTTCCCAAGCCTCTGTTTGTTTATTAGATTTTTATTCTTTTTTCCGCTGTCGTCTGGTTTTTTTTTTTTTTTTTTTTTTTTTTTTTTTTTTTTTTTACATTTTTTTATATTCCGATTAAAAAAACCCAAAACCTTATGGATCCTTCATTGTGAATAAAAGAAAGAAACAATAACCACAGTGTTCAAACGCTTGGTTAGAGTAAAGCGGCATTAGATAAATAAAATAAAAAAGGAAGAAAGAAAGAAGTAAATGAATGAATAGATAAGTAAACAAAATCAGATGAAATGAAAATAAGAAATCGGGTATATTATTTCTCTCATATACCTGCCCTGCCTTCGCCCCCCGCCCCCTTCCTTCCTCTTCTTTCTGTCCTTTTTGTTTGGTTTTTGTTTGGGTTCACTTTCTTCTTTTCTTTTCCATTGCTTTAGTGGCTGCTTTGCTGTTGTTGTTTTTTCTGATGGACCCCCCTCTTTATAAAACACACACACACACACACACACACATACACACACACACACACACACACACACACACACACACACACACACACACACACACACACACACACACACACCACGCACACACACTTTTTGTTGTTATGTTTGTTTCAAGCGTTGCTGGAATACCGAATGATGAGGTTTAATGATTGTCCATTCGTAAGTCTTGGCACATACTTCAGTATTAAGAACACAAACGCTAACTGAACTTTCCATGTTTTTCTTTCAGTCTCTCTTTCTTCACGTCACTTTTTGATGTTCGTTGTAAGGATACATACATACTTGCCCAGGCTTTGCGCTCTAAAGACTAGAGCGCAACTCCATAGTCTTCCGAGACTGATGAGTGCCTACTACTACTACTACTACTACTACTACTACTACTACTACTACTACTACTACTACTACTACTACTACTACCACTACTACTACTACCACTACTACTACTACTATGTAAGGATAATCATTTCAAATATTTTTGCGATAAGAAACAATATTTAAAAGAAAAGGCGCCTTGCGTTCTGTTCAGTAGCTGGTAAAGTGTGTACGTGCATAAAGTTAAGTAGGCAAGTGTGTGTGTGTGTGTGTGTGTGTGTGTGTGTGTGTGTGTGTGTGTGTGTGTGTGTGTGGTGCGCGTGTGTGTGCGTGTGTGTGATGAGAGAGGATAACCATTGGTCACTGTCATAAGAATCATAGTGAGTCATAATAGTATTACGATATTGAAAGAGCTAGAGTGATAGTAAAGAAAGACAGAAAAAAGAAGAGGTGACACAATCCACAAACAATGAAAACAAAAATAAATCCTCTTCATTTTATGTTCATTGTCAATTTCTTGGTTTAGACTGATTTGTAACTATGTTTATAAAGGGGTGGGTGGGGGGGTGGATTATTATCAGATCTATACCATTTAATCTTAAGCTAGTAGACAAACAAGAATATCATCTGTGTAATCCCTATCATCCTCTGTATTGCGTGAGTTTTAAATTGATATAAAAAACAACAATAATAAATTGAAGGAAAAAGTAAAAAAAAGAGAAGGGTAAAAAAAATACTGATTAAAAAAATCATACACCATTGAGGTGAAAGTGATTTTGACAACGTTATTTTAAGGACTTTATAAAAGTAGTACATAACACGCTAGCTTTCTTTTTAAGGTTCTGTCGGAAGAAAAAACAAAAAGCATAGGATTGTTTAATTCTGAAAGATGTGTGGAACCCCAAAAGCATATGAAAATGTGATTATAGCTTCAGAAAAGTGACATGAAAAGAAGAGAAGAAACCCGAAAAAGCCAAACCAAAGGAAAAAGAATACAAAATATGCCGACAGTCCATCTCAGTATTTACCCCTCTGTCAGTTTTAAGAAACACGCAGGGAAACAGCGGCAAATCACACACATTCTACTCACGAAACACAACACAAATATATTTCGCATTTGATCAGTTGGCTTCATTTTGAAGGCAAAAATTGAATTGTTCACGCTCGAACTAGAAGAAAAACCGAGTCCTCGGAGACAAGGCAAGTTTCGCGCGCGCGTGTGCGTGCGACGCGTGTGCGTGTCTTGTGTGTCAACTTCCTCCACTCTGCGAATAGGCCCCGCCCCCAAGCCAATCCCCACCCACTAACAAGACACTTAGGGCCGGGCGAATAACCAATCACCGCTCCCTCTGCGTTTGTCGCGCTCTGTCGCGAGCTGTCGCGGCGGGTGATGAATATGGATGAGGCGGTGAAAGGGCGGGGCCAGGGCCGCGGACGAAGGAGTTATTGACAAGCCAAATAAGCCCAAAGCTTTCGTTTCCAGTTTACAAGCAGTTGGGCCAACAGTGGGCAAACTGACGGACACCTGCTCGGGCGGCCCCAACTCGGACACACTGTGACGCAGAGGTGGCCACCGCTTTCTCTTCCCCCGCCTCCTCCTCCTCCACCCCCTCCTCCTCCTCCCCCCTGGTTATGAAGGCGGGGGTCGGGGGCTGGAACCTGCATCAGTCGTGGTCTTTTGTTAGGGGCCAGGCCGCTTTGGCAAGTCACTGTCACTGCCCACTGCTGCCAGACCGGACGTGTGTGTGCCGCTGTGCTGTGGCGATGGCTGTTGCTAGCCGGTAAGAGAGAGAAAGCACTTAGGACAACCACCTAACTCCTTTTCTTTCTTTCTTTTTTTCTTGTCCTTTTAGTTTTTAGAAGTCTGTTCATGGCTATTTGTTAAATTGGAATGGAACCATATCTTGGTTCTTGTCTGTGTTGATCATTTCACTTCTGTTTGTTCCCTGTTGTGTGAATTATGCATGCACCTGTGTTCAGCGCAGGTGGGTTTCTGTTGTGTGTTGTTTTCTGCCCGCTGAGATGGCTGCCTTAACTACTGTCATGTTGTGAACCATTTTCAATTTGTGGAGAGTGATAGATTTTTCATGGGGTTTTCTTCTTCTTGTTGTTTGTTTTTTGTTTGTTTTGATTGGGTGATATTTTCCGTTTTTGTTGGGCTAGTTAGTGTGTTTTTATGTCATTGCCTTCGCCAGTTTTGAAACAATCCCACCACTACACGCTAAAAAAAAAAGTAGGTGAATTTTCCCTGTTGCTCATATCTGTTCCTGTTTGATTTGTCTTTTCTTCCTTCCTTGCTTCTTTTTCTTTCATGAAAAAAGCAAACAAAATAATCATTTTAAATAAACAACACAATATTTCAAAACATCGTGCTCCCCCTGCCCTGATTATTGACAGCATAGTTTCATGTCATTTAATTTTTTTTCTGTCTTTTTGTTGATGTTTTGTATTGAAGTTTTCTGGGTCTTTCTTATTGCTTTCTGTCTGTCTGTTCCCTTAGTGTTTTGTTTGTGTGTAGTTTGCGGAGTGTCTTCCACCATTGGCTGCTGCTGATGAAGTATACTGATGTCTAAAGTATGATGGTGGTAAGGCAGCAGCAACTAATCGGCCTGTGCTTTGTTAGGATCATGACTGTTAGGTTTGGACTTTCATCTCAAAGATTACTGTCAAAGAACATTGTTTTGGACGCTTTTTTCTTGTTCATATTAGTCTACTAATCACAACACAGCCGTCTTTCATAGCTCCATACGGAAAGGGTCCGTCTAACTAAAATAATGTGGATTGTTTTTTCTCATCCTAGAATCCTTTACTAAAGCTGGAGTGCCATTTCCAGATGTGACCATCCTCAAATTTGTTACGGGATTTTCATTTTTATTTACAGATCTCATTTTCAGAATTTGTCAAAGCCCTCATTTTTCTTTCAACTTATCTCTCAACTGAAATTTTACCAGGCAGAGAAAAGTTTTGCTTGAAAAAAAATCTATTTTGTTCTTTTTTTTATTTGTTTGTTTGTTATTGGCGACATGGTGGTAGTAGTGGTAGTTTTGTTTGTTTGTTCTTGGCGAGAGTGGTGGTACTGGTAGCTTTGTTTCATTGTTTTTCCTGACAGTGGTGGTTGTGGCGATTTTTTGTTTTGTTTTGAGGAGTGGGCGGTATTTGGTTTGTTTTGTTTTCATCTTTGTAACTCTGTGAAAGTTTCTTCTAAAAAGAAAACGGATTTGTGAGAGTTTGCTTAAAAAAAAAAACAACAACTTAAAAACACTCGTGTCCGTTTTCACACATATGCTCTTTGTCGGAGCATTTTATTCCAAATGTTATTTGCCTGTCAGCTTTTGTTGTTGTTGTTGTTGGGGGTTTTTTGTGTGTGTTACCCCTTCCCCCCTTCCTTCTACTTCCCGATGAAATTCGTTAAACATGCTATGCATACTTGTTGTAGTTCATAATTTGAAATGTCTTTTTCTCTCTATTATTTTATCTGTTGATTATTTTATTTTTATTCATTAATTTTGACAACTGTCTAGTCTCCAAGAGATTAATCCTTCTGTGGTTTTTGTTGTCGCGAATAATTGTTTGTAGTAGTTGAGAAATGACTGACTTAAATTCTATTTCTAATAAAAGGTCAGTGATTATAATTTCATTTCTAGATCTAATAAACGATCAGTGACAATGATTTTTTAAATAAATGTTCAGTGACAATAATTTCAGTTTTGATAAACGGTCAGTGACTATAGTTTTATTTCTAATAACGGTCAACGACAATGATTTTATTTCTGATAAACGTTCAGTGACTATAATTTCTTTTCCAATAAACGGTCATTGACAATAATTTTATTTCTAATAAACGTTAATTGACATTTTTTTTTTCTCTAAAAAAACGTTAAGTAACGATAATTTTATTTCTAATAAACGGTCAATGACAATAATTTTATTTCTAATAAACGTTCAGTGACTATAATTTCTTTTCTAATAAACGGTCAATGACATTAATTTCACAACTTATTTCTAATAAATGGTCACTGACTAGATCTAGATCTATAGTTTTATTTCTAATAAACGGTCACTGACTTTTTAATTTTTAATTCTAATTGGTCAGTGACGATAGCTTCATTTTTAATAAACGGTCAATGACTAGATCTAGATCTATAATTTGATTTCTATTTAAAAAAAAAAAAAAAAGTCAGTGACAATAACTTTATTTCTAAAAACAAAAACAAAACCAGTCAGTGACCATAGTTTTATTTCTAATAAACGGCCAGTAACTATAATTCTATTTCTAATAAACGGCTAGTTAACTATTATTTTAATTCTAATCGGTCCGTGACAATTTTATTTCTGATAAACGGTCAGTGACAATTTTATTTTTTACAAAACGGCCAGTGACTAAATTCCATTTTTAGTAAAGTCATGAAAATGCAGTATCTGGTAACAGCCAAGGAGAAAGATGAAATAACCAGCCTGAGAACTCCTGAGCATTTCAGTTGCAGAAGAATAAAAACTAAGACACATGTATTTCATCTTCCTAGTTGGCCGTGTAAACCAAGTAGCTTCTTGCAACTAAGCAGGTGAGATAGATAAATAAATAAATGAATAAATAAATTAATTAATTAATCAATCAATGAATAAATAGATTAGTTAATCAATCAGTTAATTGATTCATAGGTAGAAAGAGACACAAATGAATAGATAGGTAGATAGATATATGAATAAATAGCTATCGTTGGAATAATGAGGAAAATGCTGGGTTGTATAGCTAATGCACAGCATGACGGTATATAAATTGTTTACTATCCAGCTTCAAAGCGACAACAAAAAAAGCGTACTCACCGGTGTCGTGTTTGTAAAGACATCCCCCTAGTCGGACTGCAGCTACCTTCATGTGGGTCAGCAGTTGCATATGCAAAATATCGCCTTTGGTGAAACTCGGAAATTAGCCGAGAAAGGTCAGGAAAAAAAAACACCCAACAAAACGGAAACCAACAAAATGATCCACTCACACGAAAGAGTACTTTGCACTAGCCGGTGCATGATATCGGGAATAACTACACAGTGATCGGGAGTGGACAATTTCCATAGACATTTTTTTAAAAACCCGAGATATTTCTAATTGAGGTCAATCTGCCCCCCCCCCCCCCCTCTCCCCGCCAAAAAAAAACAAAAAACCCAAAAACAACCCCCACAAAACAACAACAACAACAACAACCCCAAAACCCCCCCAAAGCAACAAAAAAAACACCCAACAACAACAACCAAACAAAAAGCCAACCAACCAACCAACCAAACTGCACAAAAAGGAAAGAAAAAAGTGATGACTGTTCGTGGTTAAACGGCTGACCACACACACACACACACACACACACACACACACACACACACACAGCAGTTCCTTCTTTTACCTACAGAAAATAAACAACCGACTTTTAAAAATCAAGATAAAACTAACAACTTGTGACTAATTGGCGAAGTATCTTCTTGTTTACACATTGGTTCGGCTGGGTTGTATTAGAATCCCAGTGGAGCCATCCCATCACCCAGCACCTTTCCCAGTCCAGTTGTGGTATTTACCCATTCACTAGGACTCTTTCATGTATCCCCTATTTGTTAGCCTCTCTCTCTCTCTCTCTCTCTCTCTCTCTCCTCTCTCTCTCTCTCTCTCTCTCTCTCTCTCTCCTCTCCTCTCCCACACACACACACACACATACACGTTTCCATGTCAAGAAAAGTACAAAACTTGAAAATGGTAAGAGTACAAATACAATTACAGACAATAGTTGTCGATCTGCAGCAAACTTTTCCCATAAGACAATAAATAAACCCAGGCACTAGGTTCGTGTGTAAAAGAGGAAATAAGAAGAAATAAAAGCTAGGGGAACAAGGAAAATTGTTTGTGGCAAAATGATGTAAGGAAAGGAAACACTGTAAAAGCAAGCAAAATGGGCTGGGGCAGATAAAAGTAATAACTAATAGATCTAGTAGAAAAAAAACAAAAACAAGAACAGAAAACTAACACACACACAAACTGCCGACACGGTGCGATAGCGACTCCCTCTCCGTGGGGAGAACAGCCCGAAATTTCGTGTATCTGTCCATGTTTTATATCACAACACAAAGCAAAGCAAAGCAAAGCAAAACAAGACCAGACAATCAGTTTACGAAGTAAGACAGCAAACTACAAGTTGGCCACATGAAGACATGTTGTATATAGATTTTTTGGTTAACTCTCAGTTATTTTAAGTCTTTCGGATGACACTATAAACCGAGGGCGGCCCCGTGTGCGAACGCACGCAGAACATCTTGCGCACACGTTTAATCCAGTTCCGCTTTTCGTAAGAGTAGGCCATCGTGTGCCGGTGGGAACAGATGACATTTACAAAACTGCATACACACGGGGACTGGATGTAGAAAAAAAGCGTATGATTGCTTATTCCATTATCCTGGATATAAAAAAAAACCAAGCAAATAAATAGAACACACACACACACACACACACACACACACACACACAACACACACACACACACACCACAAAAGAAATTTTTAAAAAGATCACTAAAAATAAGTAAACATGATGATGAATATTGACACATTGAATAAATGAACATGTAAGTGTCGCAGGTGTTGCACAGTTGAGATTTTTCCGGGGTTATCTTTCGCTTTTTATTTATTCAGAAGTTTTTCTTGTTGACAGTTATCATTAAGTTAATAGATCTGTATTTTTTTTTTTTTTTTTAGATCTATACACATTTTTTTATGCATCTATTTACTAGAAAATAAAATCAAACTCATTTCTTCCTTTACTGAAGTTGACGTTTTTTATACTCATTTTTTTTGGTATTTATACATGTTTACTAGTAAATAAAATCAAACTCATTTCTTTCTTTACTTACTTATTCAGAACATAAAAAACCAATCTCTTTTTTAGGGGTTTAAAATTCTATATTGCACACGCAACATGGGGTGTGTGACAACCCTTTTTTCAGTGCATATTATTTTCACTGCAGGACTGGGAAGCTTTTCTGCCTGTTTTATCTAGCCCACAGTACGCCTTGTCTATATCGTGACAGTTGATTTAGATAAAATAATGCCCGGGGGGTGGGGGTGGGGGGTGCTAGCGTTTGTTGAATTAACCAGTCAGTGGTCAGACAAGTGTGATCATCACTGAATTAATGCACTTGTGTTCCTGGTGAGTACAGCACTGGTGACGAGGGTTGGTCAGTAACTGATCATTAGTACAGCCACATGGTTGTGTCACGCATGCGGGTGGACTGGATAAAAGAAAATGAAGGAAGGAACCCAAGTACATTATACAAGATTGCCTTGTTGCCTTCCTTGCCTTGGAGGAGGGAAAATCCTCTGAACTGCGTTGGTAACCACACGCGAACACATGAGCATAAATTTCACACATGCATACGGGTGCCAGCCAGACAACCCCCCCCCCCCCTCCCTATACACACTCATAATATGGAGGATTCTGGAAACACTGACTCAGCTGGAAAGGAACACTGCAGTGTCTCTTTTATGCTACGGTATGTCGCAGGGCGGGGGTCAGTGTTTATCTGGGTTTAAACACTTGTTTCCCCAGAAAAAGAAACGGATTGCATACCAAATCTATTAGCTAGAAGCTGCAAAGCTAGCTTTACAAAACTGCATACACACAGGGATTGGATGTAAAAAAAATTTTTTAAAGCACACGAGTGCTGCTTATTCTGTTACCCTGGAAATAAAAAAATAGAAGTGAAAAAAAACGAAAAAGAAAAAAGAAAAAAAAACCCAGTGTCAGCTAGCAGCTTAATTGTCAGTGTTCCTTTCTGAAAGAAAAATAGAACTGGGCCCAACACCACTTCCTCACTGCCTGGTGACCTGGTCACTTTTTCAGATACCAACCTGAATTATTTTATGACATTGTCTCTGCTCTGCCTGTCAGTAAAAGGGGTGTGTAAAATAGACCCAGACTGAGTGTTCCGTCAGCTGTAAGTGTCTTTATTAATTAAGCTAGGTCTGTGTCTTTAGTTTTGGGAAGTGAGCAAAAGTGATACCCGGTAAACTTTTGAGATTCTTTGAAATAATGCAGCATTCCAGCTGAGTTTGGACACGAGTGTTTCCAGAATGTTTTGAATTCGTCGAGTCTCCTAGAGTCGAGTCGCTGCCTCGGTCTATCCGTCTCTCTCTCTCTCCTCTCTCTCTCTCTCTCTCTCTCTCTCTCTCTCTCTCTCTCTCTCTCTCTCTCTCTCTCTCTCTCTCTCCCTCTCCCTCCCCCCCCCCCTCTCTCTCATACGATATACACTTGCGCGCACACGTGTACACGCCAGTTGTATTCGTAAAAAAAGAAAATTCCCCCAGAAGTAATATTCATTGTATTCATATCTTCATATGACAGAAAACTTCATGTGGTGGAAAACTTCATTTGTCTGGGCTATTTTTTTCCTTTGATTCTTTTTATTGTATAGTATTTTCCGTATTTCATCTTATTTTCTTATTTTATTTTTGTCTTACTCTTTTAATATTTAATTTTTATCTTGATCGTTAAAATTGAAAAATTCATTAGATTATGTTTTGTCTGCAACTCCAACTCCATTCTCAGTCTTGTCCCATCATTATGCTCCCTCCCACCTCACCTCACCTTCCCCCCCCTCTCTCTCTCTCTCTCTCTCTCTCTCTCACACACACACACACACACACACACACACACACACACACACGCACACACACACACGCACACACACACACACACACACACACGCACACGCACACACGCTCGCAGGCTGGTTGGGGGAACCAGTCAATAATTAAAAACAGCAATGATAGGTAAAAAGATCTGAAAGGTCTGGGGTTGTTTTTTTTTTTTTTTTGGGGGGGGGGGATTTTTTGTTTTGGTTTATTTTAGGGTTTGGGGGTGTTGTTTTTTTTGTTTGTTTGTTTGTTTGTTTGTTGTTGTTGTTGTTGTTATTTATTTATTTATTTTATACTAGATATAGATCTAGATCTAGATCAGATGGCTTGATGAAAAAAGCAAATTTATTGCTTACTTAAAGTACCATCTAAATATAAAATTTTGACTTTGACACACGCACTGCTTTCTGCCTTTCATGTTGTGGTGAACTGAGGGAAAAGCACACATGCCTACCTGTCTTTGGTCTGCTCTGTGCTGGTCTCTTGAATTAAGTCTTGGAGGGGGTCAGTACTGAACTGTTTTCCAGTGTTTCGTTCACTGACATAGTCTAGTCTTGTCTACAATAAGTCTGGTCAATGGTTGTGCTTGTGATGTTCAAAATTTTAACGTAGTCTCCCAGTGGTCACTGTTGTTTGCTTTCTCTTTTTTTCTTTTTTTTTCAGATCTTTTTTCCTATCATTGATGTTTTTATTTAGGACTGGTTCACCCAACGTCGGAATGCAGCTACACTCACGGTGGGCAAAATAGGTTGCATAAGCCACATCTCACCATTGATGAACCTCGGAGCTTAAGCGGTGGAACAACAATATGTAACATAATATAATATAATATAATATGATATAATATGATATGATATGATATGATATATGATATGATATGATATGATATGATATATGATATGATACGATACGATACGATACAATGTAATATAAAATAAAATAAAATAAAATGATATAATATATAATGTAATATAATTTAATGTAATATAATATAATATAATATAATATAATATAATATAATATAATATAATATAATATAATATAATATGTGATGTGATGTGATGTGATGTGATGTAATATATAATATAATATAATATAATATAATATAATATAATATAATATAATATAATATAATATAATATAATATGATATAACATGATATAACATGATATAATATGATATAATAACATAATCATGAGTATTTGTGTTTATCTGCAACCCGTTAATACATGTCGTTGAGAGCAATATGTAAGCTTATTCTTCTTCCCTTTTTTCTTCTTTTTATGTTTAACAGATTTTGATTAACATTGTCCCCACCCTTCTTCACAGCCTCTAGCCTCTGTCTGTCTGTCTGTCTGTCTGTCTGTCTGTCTGTCTGTCTGTCTGTCTGTCTGTCTGTCTGTCTGTCTCTCTCTCTCTCTCTCTCTCTCTCTCTCTCTCTCTCTCTCTCTCTCTCTCCCTCTCCCTCTCCCTCTCCCATGTGTGGGTGTCGGTGTGGGTGATATTTTTTAATCTGTGTGCCTGTGTGGTATTTTTTTTTTTTTAAAATCATTTTGAATAGACTGAAGATTTGCGAAAATGCACTTCATGAATCAACACAAAGATGAATAAAGGCCTTCCCCCTAAAAATAAACCAACCAAACAAAAACAATGAAATAAACGGGGAAAAAAAGAAATAAATGGAGATAAAATGAAATAGATTAATACGAAAAAGAAGAGAGGAAAAAAGAAACTGGCGGCGATCTGAAAGGATTCCATTTAACTGGTGTGAGCCCGTGTGCTAGTATTTTTCTGAGTGGTCCGTTGGCGTTGTTGTTGTATTTGTTGTCTTGTGTTTGCTTTGGGTTTTTTGTTGTTGTTTTTTGTTTTCTTTTGTTGTTGTTTTTGTGTTTGGGCTGGTTTTGTTTTTTTGTTGGTTTTGTTTTTTGTTTTGTTGATTTTTTTTTTTTTTTTTTTTTGGGGGGGGGGGGGAGAGGAGAAGTGTAGTTGGTTTTTTTGTGTGTGTATTTGTGTTTTTTTTGGGTGGGGATTGTTGTTTTCGTTTTGTTGTTGTTGCTGATTGTCGATGTTGTATTCTTTTGGGTGGTAGTTGTGCGGGTGGTGTTTGTTTTATTTTGCTTTCTTGGTGGGGATGGGGTGTTCATTTGCTGTTTCTTTCAGATGAAGCTTTCGTTTGAAATTTTTGTTTGTTTTGTTACTGTTTGAATGTTTGCTTAGTTGCTTTTTAAATTAAAAAAATCTTTTATATCTAGGATAATGGAATAAGCACTCCATGTTTTTTTTGTTTGTGTGTGTGTGTGTTTTTATTTTTTTATTTTTATTTTTTATACATCTAGTCCCCATGTGTATGCAGTTGTGTAAATCTTGTCATCTCTTCCCACCGGCACACGATGGCCTATTCTTACGAAAAGCGGAAGAAGATTTAACGTGTGTGCAAGGTGTTCTGAGTGCGTTCGCACACGGGGCCTCGGTAGTTTATAGCTTGTTATGTGTGGGTGTGGGTGTGTGGGTGGGTGTGTGGTGTTTGTTGGCGTGTTAGTTTGTATAAGTGTACCATAACATTGGCAGAGCTGATTGAAATATAAGACATTTTGACTCCATCCGTAAACGAAATCATGGCTATGGCCTTCGTTTTGTTTTGTGTTTGTTTGGCTTTGTTTTCGAGGGTGTGCTGGTTTTGTTTGTTGTTATTATGTTCGGTTTAGTTTCGTATGTTTTTTTTGTTTTGTTTTGTTTTTTGTTTGTTTGTTTGTTTGTTTTTGTTGTTGTTGTTGTTGTTGTTTTTGGGGGGGCACAAACCTCCCACGAAGAATAAAAAACGCAATCATTGTCATCGCCTTACCCGAAGGTGCATGTACTGGTTTTTTGTTGTTGTTCTGATGGGGTTTTTTTTTTCTCCAGAATAGGTGTGTGTGTGTGTGTGTGTGTGTGTGTGTGTGTGTGTGTGTGTGTGTGTGTGTGTGTGTGTGTCGCGCGCGCGCGCGCGCATTAGTAAACTCAATTTGTATAATGTTTTTGAATCGGTGGCATTGTTTTCCACTCCTGTTTTAGCTGGTCATTCTGTTTCTTATTTTTCTTTCTCTCTTTTTCTGCCCTCATCGGTATGATGATAATGCTTATTTACAACACAACCACATACCCTCCGCCCTTCCTGTCATCGTCATTTCATCAGACTTTTAAAAAAAAAATCAATAGGAGCCTTTCAATATAGACTAGATAGCATGCCCAACTTGTGGAAATTCTGTGCAAAGAATTCCCCTCTTTTCTCTCTCTCCCTCTCTTCGTTTCTGCCTTGTTCTTTTTCTTCTTGTCACCTCCACCTTGTCTGTTTTCTGCCTTCTTTGTCCATTTTCCTTCCTTTTTTTTTTCTCAGAAAGTCTTCAAAGATTAAAGAAGATAAGATGCGAAACGTTTAACGGCAGTGCAACGCGAGTTTTTTTTAATATAATTTTTTAAATTATTATTTGGTTTGTTTTTTTGTTTTTTTTAGTGCAACGCGAGTTGCTGCCTGAGCCTTCCACAGATTTGTTGTTTAAACAAAAGCTCAGAATGAAGTCAGAGATAGATGACTTGCTGCTCTAATATATTGGGCTGCGTTCTCATGTTGCATACGACGTGATATTTTGTTTTTCCTCTCAGAGGAAATACAGGAATGCAGACCACGTTCAGTGATGAAGAAGGAGGAAAATAAAAAAGCTCTTATGGGGGTTTTTGATTTTTGTCTGTTAAAACAGGATTCTCAGTTACGAGTTCCTGTGTGTGTGTTTTGTGTGTGTGTGTGTGTGTGTGTGTGTGTGTGTGTGTGTGTGTGTGTGTGTGGAGAGTAAAGGTGTAGAACTATCATACTTTAAACTGTTTTTTTTAAAAAAGGATTTTTTTGGGGTTCGTTTTCTTTTGTTTGCTTTTTTTTTCGAAGAACGCGTTTTATTATTCCCTTACGTTGTGAATTTTGCCTACTGATGTAAAAGTATGCCGAATTTAAAATGAATAGTTTTTCATTAAAGCCGTTATAAATGTATCATAAACCAATCTGCAAACGGATTCCTGTTGATTCCTGTTCACCTCTGCGCGTGCTCCTGAATACACACACACACACACACACACACACACACACACACACACACACACACACACACACACACACAGATTAACCAGCAACACGCTCTTTTTTCATGTCAATAATCGGGGATGAAACCTCTAAAACAAGCAACAGATTTTGTTTAGTGCTTGTTTATCCCACGTAGGAGAAAAAGAAGGAAAAAAGAGCTCCTGACCGCTAATATAATGCTATTTCTGGAGTCGATACTGGCAAAGCGCGGCAAAATGAAAAGAAAGCAGGAAAACTTCAAGCCCCTACATCCCAACTGTTTCTCTCCCAACAAGACCAGAGCAGGGGCTAGATGAGTTTTTTGCTATCTTTTTTTTTCTGTGTAGACTAGAACCTGGGCTCCAATGCCCCTGAGGGAAAAGCCGGAGTGTGTTTGAAGTCTAATTGGCCCAGGTTTGAAGTGGCGGCGTTGGCAAACCGCTTCAAGTGGCCCCGCCATTATCCGCTATTACCTTGCTGCCTGATGCCCATTGACTGACTGGGGGAAGAAATGACTCAAAAAAGTGTGTGTGTGTGTGTGTGTGTGTGTGTGTGTGTGTGTGTGTGTGTGTGTGTGTGTGTGTGTGTGTGTGTTGAAGAGAAGAGGGGGTGGGGGTGGGGGTATCTACCTGAACAAAATATCAGTAATGAATCAGATAAAACGTGTTCTCCAGTTTGCTGACTATGAATTTTATGCGTGTTTACTTTTTGAAAAAAAGTATTAGATCTAAGTGGGTTTTTTTTGTTTGTTTTTAAATGATGCAAGATAAGGAAAGGACAGATTCTTCAGTCGACAGTCGCAAGTTTCAAACGCTCTCAACAACACTCTCAACAACGGCTTAACAACAGACACCATTGAAAAATGATACACACACACGCTAAAACTTGTTCCGCTTTTCGTAAGAGTAGGCCATTGTGTGCCGAGGGGGGAACAGATGACAAGATTTACAAAACTGCATACACACGGGGATAGGATGTAAAAAAAAAAACGCACATGAGTGCTTATTCCAATATTCTCGATATAAAAGAAGAAATAAAATAAATAAAAATGAACACACACTAAATAAACGTAGAATTAAACAAACAAAACCAGAAAATAAGACCACAAATTTCCCGATTATTTCGACTGCCTTCTCCAATCTCCCGGAGGTGTCATTCCACATTAAGGAATCTAACAAACAAAACCAGGGAATCACACCAAAGTTCTTTTCCCCCAAACTGTCCCCTGACTTCCCTCAGATAGTGTCTGCTCGGCCACTGCAGTGAAGTTTTCACACTGAGGTGGGGTGGGGTGGGGTGTAAGCAAGCTGGAGTTAGCGGAACCCACCCCTCTCTCTCCAGGTAGCCAGCAGGGGGCATGCATGCTGGGTATCTTCCTGTCAACCATGCCACCGGCCATAGCTGGTCTGCTTTACAGCGAAAGTGAAAAGGGTTTTGTGCATGGGGGCAAAGAAGCTGTGTGTCCCAAAGTTTGAGATTGGTTTGGGTTCGTGTTTAATTAAAAGGCAAAATATGGAAACGTGAAAATAAATGAACATTATATGTTTGTTGTAATTGTTGTATAAATAATGGCGATAAAAGTTTATTATTATAGTCAATGATTATTCTAAGTAATTCAATAAACATTTCATGTTTGTTGTAAACTGTTGTATAAATAATTGCGATAAAAGTTTATGGTTATAGTCATGATTATTCTAAGTAATTTAATAAACATGTTTATTGATTTTCTTTTTTTTTCTGTGTTTTTTTTTTTACGGATATTGTTTGAAAAATGTAAAAAAGAAGATGGCAGTTAAAAGTTCAAAGTAAGTAACGCACAGACGCAAAAGTGAAAAGGTGAACACTTACATGTACATGTAACACTAGATGTGTGACAAGTTGATGGTGTTAGACAATGATTGATAAATAACAAGATAAACGTCTGAAAGCAAAAATAGCAGAGTGGTATTTTGATAGCATGAAACTGTATCACTCAGGGTGTGGTGTGTGTGTGCTCTCAACATAACCTTTCTGTACAGGGCATCACAAAACATGGCTTTATCTTGATCACATATACTAAATTCTCATTTAAACCATACTGTAAGTAACCAAATTTAAAACAAAATTTAGTATAATAAACAAAGAATAATATTAAAACACGATCGCATCTACGTTTTGGCTACACATTTTTGTATCTTTGATCAGCGCCGCCCCGCTGCGCGCCTCCTCGCCCCGCGCCTGTGTGGTGTGTGTGTGTGTGTGTGTGTGTGTGTGTGTGTGTGTGTGTGTGTGTGATGTTATTGTGTTGAGTTGTTAGAGTGGAAAGTGTGTGTGTGCACGCGAGTGTGTGTGTTAGGGGGAGAGGTTTTCTTTCTATTTTTTTTGCAATTATGTCGTCATCTGTGCCTAAAGCAGCAGCAGCAGCAGCAGCAGTAGTATAGTAGTAGTTAGTAGAAGTAGTAGTAGTAGTAGTAGTAGTGTCACTGGTGTCATTGTGGTTAGCTGCTGTTATTGCTGACACAAGCTGGATTATAACAACGTAGCGGGGTGATAACAGAATATGGTTGCCTGATTTGACACGACATGGTGTGTCCTCCAAAGTCCCAGCCAACTCACTAGATGGGAAAAACGGCCTGCTGCCAGCAATACAGAAAAACAACACTGTGCACACGCACACACACACACACACACACACACACACATACGCACGCACCACACCACACACATCACACACACAACACACGACACGACGCACGCACGCACACAGCACACGCACGCACAGCACGCACAGAGAGGAGAGAGAGAGAGAGAGAGAGGAGAGAGAGAGGAGAGAGAGAGGAGAGAGAGAGAGAGCGAGGTCCTCCACAGTGCAATGTGACCTGACGTCTGTCCAAACACGGGCATCGCCCATGATACAAAATTATCTCCCAAACCACCCGCATCTTGACCTTTATCTAGCCGCTACCCACATACCCCCCCCCCCCCCCCAATTTCCTGATTTCTATCGCTTTTCTTAAAATCTCTCCTCTCCTTCCTCCCTTCCCCCCTACCTCTCTTTATCCCAACTCACGTCTATCTATCTCTATCTATCTATCTATCTATCTATCTATATCTATCTATCTATCTATCTATCTATCTATCTATCTATCTATCTATCTATCTATCGGTAGTGTTGTGTTTGTGTGTGTGTGTGTGTGTGTGTGTTGTGACACCTCCTTCCCCCTTCTTCTCTCCCCCCCCCCCCTCTCGTCCCTATTCACTTGCAAGCATGTTGATGTTTCTACATTTCCCCATCATTCACTCATTCGGTTCGTTCTGTCTCTACTCTCCTGTGGTGATGACATAGGGCAGGCACCCCATGTTTTCTTGCAAACAAAACCCACAGCGTCTGCTTTATCGATTGACATGCCATGCCGGCTGCCATGCCATGCCATGCCATACCATGCCGGCAACTTGCTGCTGTCTGTCTGTCTGTCTGTCTGTCTGTCTGTCTCGTTGGCAGTGCTCCCCACCCCCACCCCGCCACGCTTCGATGAAGGTGTAATGGTTGTGCATGGCTGCACCCTGAGAGAGAGAGAGAGAGAGAGAGGAGAGAGAGAGAGAGAGAGAGAGAGAGAGAGAAGAGAGAGAAGAGAGAGAGAATTTGGGGTTTAAAAGATCAATGTTTTAAACGTAGACATCAAGAGTGAACATGAACAGTCATTTTGAAATCATGCAATTTATTTATTCATTTAAAAAAAATTGTGTATATATGTATGCTTCCTTTTCTACACCACGTCTTGTTTAGTTTTCACAAAACATACAAGGTGTATCCGGAGGGTCGGGAGGGAAAGCTGCATTATTTCTTCAAGCCTGAAAAAAATGGACGCCCCCCCCCCCCCCCCTCCTCTCTCTTCTCTCTCTCTCTTCTCTCTCTCTCTCCTCTCTCTCTCTCTCTCTCTCTCTCTCTCTCTCTCTCTCTCCTCTCTCTCTCTCTCTCTCTCTCTCTCTCTCTCTCTCTCTCACATTCATTCATTACGCGTAGTTCAGAAACGGAGTGGGAATGGTGGTTTGGTTTGGTTTTTTTCTGTTTGTTTTTAAACTGGGAGGTGGAGGGTTGGCTTATGGAATTTGAATGGCAGGGATATTTCGATATAACGTAGAGGGAAAGAGAGAAATGTGCAAAGATGCATGGTAAACAACACATCCCAAAGAAGTCCCCATTCTGATCCAATAGCTTATCAATACAATACCAATGCCAGTGCTTGATTATTTCTGATCAAATAGCTTATCAATACAATACCAGTACCAAGGCTTGATTATTCTGATCAAATAGCTTATCAATAGCTTGATTATTCTGATCCAATAGTTTATCTATACAATTTCATTACCAATGCTTATTCTGATCAAATAGCTTATCAATACCAGTACCATTGCTTATTTCTGATCAAATAGCTCATTTTATACCACTACAAATGTTTGACTATTCTGATCCAATAGCTTATCAATACCAGTACCAATGCTTGATTATTTCTGATCAATTAGCTTATCAATACAATACCAGTACCAAGGCTTGATTATTCTGATCCAGTAGCTTATCAATACCAGTATCAATGCTTGATTTTCTCAGTAATCAAAGACCGTGACTACTAAAGCCATCGTCATGGAATAATCCCCCTTACTGCTAGAATGACAGCCAAAACCAAACACAAAACTGACAAATAACAAGCAATCATTCAAACAACAACAAAGAAGAAAGGTGGCAGGATGGTTAAGACGTTCGCCTGCCAACAAGTAAACCGTGAGTTTCTGGGTTCGAACCCAGCCTCGCCCTTTCTTCCCAGTTTGACGAAAAAATAGAACTGAATGTCAAAGTCATTCGGGTGAAACTATAAACCGAGGCCCCGTGTGCGAACGCACGCAGAACATCTTGCGCACACGTTAAAACCCTGTTCCGCCTTTCGGAAGAACAGGCCATCGTGTGCCGGTAGGAGCGGATGACAAACTTATTAAAAAAGCACACAAAAAAACAGCAACATGCACACTGGTGTCGTGTTTAGACACCATCACTGAGGGAAAAAAAAATAATGGGTAGGCGCTGCACTTGTGGTGACGCGCTCTCCCCGGGGAGAGCAGCCCGAATTTCACGCAGAGAAATCTGCTGTAACATAAAGTGGTATAAACAAAAAGAATAAAATAAAGAACAGCAACAAGAAAACAACCAGTCAAACAACCACAGCAAAATGCGTGACGCTATTCAATAGATCTGCCTTCAACTATCTAGGACAGAAAATAGAAATGGGTTGGCAGTTAACGGCAAGCGAAATGGGTGAATAAATGGATGAATGAATAGATAAATGAAAGAATAAATAAATAAGCACACAAACAATTTTCCTGTTGCAAAAAGCCAAACATACAGGATTCTTTTCACCTGCGAGTCTTTTGTCCTTTTCTCTATGAATGATTTTAGGGCGAACAGTACACTACTTTTTTGTGTGTTCGTTACGGCGCGCGTGCACACACACACACACACACACACACACACACACACACACACACACACACACACACACACACACACACACACACACACACACACACACACAGAGAAACGCGCGTGGCGCAATTCTGAAAATAGAATGATACAAGTTTCATTCGAAGATGAAACTGTTTATTCGGACAGAACACAGAAGACATTTTTTTTTTTTTTTTTTTTAGAGTTTCCTGTGGTTTAAAGGCTAGGTTTGATTTGATAATAGGCCTGCTTGTGTAGGAAAGAGAAAATCGTGACAAGGAAGGGAAATACCACAAAATAATGATACAGTTTAACATGGGAATAAAACATTGTCTCAGCAAATCCTGCAGCAACAATGTCTGTTTTTATAATTTTATGCTCAGAGTAAGATGGTTCATGTCTAGTTGTTGTTGATAACATTGAAAATTTATATCATTAGTAGTTTTTTTAAGAGGTCGATTTCTTAGAAACATCATGACTGCAATTCAATAGCATGAGAACGGGTGATTCGGCATGTTATTATCAAGCGAGAAGTAGTAATAGAAAAAATAATGTTCCTGACTTTTTTGTTGGTGTATAAACTTACAAAGGACGTAGAATTCAAAAGATAATTGTCAACAATTTCTTAGTGTGGGACAGGAAAATGTGTTTGTAGAAATGCGTCAGGAAGTGGTGTGATTTTTCATTTTCTATCTTTCTTTTTTTGTATCCCCTTTATAATTTTGTCCCTCGTTTCTGTTTTGGGAGGAGTGTTGGAGTTGTTGTTATTGTTGTTGTGTTTTGTTTTTTGTTTCTTTTGGGCTGAACACGGCTGTCATTATTGTCATTATTATCCAAAGCCTGCTCTGCTGTTAGTGTATACTGAAGGAATGAGGAACTGGACGACTGCTGTCCTCATTGTCAGCACTGAGAGCCCCGTTGATGCATAATGTCATGTGACAGAGGTTGTCAGGGTGGAGTCCGTCATGTATGATAATTAAAAGAGGAAAAAAACAACAGCAACAACCAAACTAACCCCAAACAAACAGCAAACAAAAACTCAGCAACAACAATTCAAGACAGCTGCTGTCAGTTCAAGGGTTGGGTTGTTCCTTCTTTCCTACCTTCCTTCCTTTTCCTCCCCTTCTTTTTTCTTCTTCTCCATTTCTTAAACATGCTCTTTTCAAACAAGCTATTTAGCGTAGTAGACCGTTGATGATGAAAAGGATAAAAGGTTGATTGTGCATTGTTGGAGTGATTACTAATGCTAGATTCCAAGTATTCTCTTACTTCATCTAGAGTAGGAGGGACCACACACCACACACACACACCACACACACACACACACACACACACCACACACACACACACCACACACACACACACACACACACACACCACACACACACACAAACACACAGGAAATTGTTCTGCGGGAGTAGAGGTACATCGGGGACGATTAGAGAAGGCATCATCCGGAGAGCGTGTGTTGGTTGACTGAATTAGTTCACTGGAATAAAGGTGACAACATGTATGCCATTTTCTAAGCAGCTACTTTGTTATATTTCTCTTTGCTTTCTTTCTTTCTTTCTTTTCTTCTTCTTTCTTTTCTTTCTTTTTTTCTTTTCTTTCTTTCTTTTTTCTTTTCTTCTTCTTCTTTATTAACAAAACAGTCTTGGACTAAAGCTTTGTCTGGTTGATTAGCAGTTTTTGTTTTTGTCTAAGGGTTCTTAGTTTTGTTTTCGTAAAAGGGTGGGGGGGGGGGGATTTGTGTGTGTGTGTGTGTGTGTGTGTGTGTGTGTGTGTGTGTGTGTGTGTGTGTGTGTGTAATCTAAGATGGGACGGGGGTATTAATTTTGTTTGCTTGCTTGATTTTTTTTTTGTTCCGGGGTTTCTGTTCTTTTTGTTATTGAAATTATATGTACCGATGACTGTTTGACATGCTATTTTACGCTTATTCATTTCTTATTTTGTTGCACGAATATTCGTTTCCCCATTCAGTTAAAAAGTGATAAGTTGTGTGTTTTATTCATATGTACTGTTATCCATTTATTTATTTATTTGGCAACCATCCCTGTCAAATCAGTGAGCCTATATAATGCAAACGCTTAAAACAAGGCAACAAAAACCCCTTACAAACAAACCAAAAAGCACACGTGTACACGCACGCACACACACTTGCGCGCGCGTGCATATAATCATATATGAGAGAGATCTTATTTTCCAAAAAACTAATTATGATTGTAAATGGCAAAATGAAGAATCATCAAAACCATTAGTAGGCTACCAATATCCACCCTATCACCCATACTGCAACCTCTCCCCATACCATCCAATCCTTTCCCATCTCTCTCTCTCTCTCTCTCTCTCTCTCTCTCTCTCTCTCTCTCTCTCTCTCTCTCTCTCTCTCTCTCTCTCTCTCTCTCCTCTCTCTCCACACACACACACACACACACACACACACCCAAAAAAAAAGAAAAAGGAAAAGATACTTAATATTGAGTATATAATTATACGTGTATACAAGCTCATTGGCGATAGCGCTTGCACGCAAGCAATAATGTGATAATGCTGTGTAACAGCCTGTCCTCTCTGTCTCTCTCTTTTACTGTCTCTCTCCCTCTCTCTCCTTCTTCCCCCGCCCCTCCCCTGCACATGATTATTCACAGCGGATTTCTAACGTTGAAATGATTGTAGATATTTCTATTCTAAACAACAACAACCAAATAGACGACGCATAGGCAGACAACCAAGTATTGACGTAATGAACTGCAATGAAAGAATAGTACTCCTTTCACAACTTTGATACTTTGGTGATGTGTTACACTTATGTGTGTAACAATTATTTATAATTGTTTTATTGTACTGCAAAAGGTTGTTTTCATATATAAATCAAATCTTATTGTTCTTACTTAGCAAGATACTTTAATATGGACTTTGTGTGTCCCTCTCTTAAACCGAATATCATAACTGATGCAATTCTTTTAGTCGAACTCTCCGACAGCAACCACCCTTATCTGTCATGTGAGTGAAAATGCGTCACGTTGCCGTTAAGCGCCTAACAAGTCAGGTTTAGCGCATCCGACTTCGGCGAGGGAGAGAATTGTTATCATTTAAGTCTATCTAGAAAAAAAGGCAGGAGAGAATGGACCAAGAAGGCAGAAAAAAACCCCAAAGCGGTAGACAGAAGAAAAGGAACAAGGCAAAAACTAAACGATGGTTAAAAAAAGAGGAAATTTCTAGCACAGAATTTCCAGAAGGTGGGGGATGCTGTTCATACTGATAGACCTCCGGCACCCACACGGGGAGAGAGGTGCAATTAGAATTTTTAAAAGAAAACAAAGAGACCCAACCAGATATACATTGATAGTCCGTTTAGTATTGTTGCTGCTGCAGCCGCCCCAAATAATAATGACGATGATAATGATTTCTTCTTCTTGCATAATATCGAATATATGGGAAAAAATTGAAAAAACTTACATTTCATGACCCACATGTAGTATTGGGTTGTAAAAAAATAAAAAAATGAAATAATTTAAATGAGAGAAAGAAGCACAAAATACATAGCTGGCATACAAGCTATAAAAGATATAGTCTATGTGTAAGATAAGTAGTAACATAATTCTGGATTCTACGATTGTGTAAATTATGACACTGTGAATGTTAGTCATGGGACTCTTGTAAAGTGTCATGAAATACGTTGAGTTAAAAGAAAACGAAACTTGATAACGTTGACATTATCTCCAGAGGAGTTTTGGATGAACTAATAAATAATGATGTCATTCAAAACCTAGTGGCTGACTTGACTTCCCCGGCAACTTGTTGAGGAGCCGGTAGATGAGACAGACGGTGCGGTGCAGCAGTGACAATAAACACTCCCCGTCTTCTTTCTCCCGCTTATGTCTTTAGTGGCTCCTGCCCCCCCCCCCCCCCCCCCCAATTCTTTTTCTTCAATGCTTTCCTTTTGTCTCTATCCATATTTCTCTCTTAAATGATCGAGCTATTTTTTCATGTTAACGCCTGAAGCAACATGGTGACTGTACCCAAGGTACTTTTTCCAGATATGCTCAGTACAGTGTGTTTGTGGTGAGAGGTGAAAGTCGTTGAACTGGAATGACGAGGCAGGCAGGCAGCTAGCCACTTACTTTCCTGATGCGGAATGTAACGGGCCCCTGACTGTGTAAAGGTTCTCAGTCCCTCATCATGTTTGAATCTGGCGCTCAAAACCAGCACTTGCTTCTATTTTTTCTGTCAGTGTCTGTCTGCCTGTTTGCAAATCTCTGTTCTGTCTGTCTGTCTGTCTGTCTGTCTGTCTGTCTGTCATGTTTGCGCCGCTGGTCCCCACCAATCACACTACCACACACCACACACACCCTACACCCCAAACGCGCCGCAAACACAAAAACGCACGCACCACAGCACGCACGCACGCCGCGCAGGCATTAAAACACACTCGCGCGGGCACTTTATTATTTTGTTTATTTCTTGTCAAGATTTTTTTGGCCTCATTTGGTGGTGGTGGTGGTTGTTCCTTGACAGAGGCTTGAAGGAAAAAAGCAAGTGCATGGCTTCGTCAACGTACTAGACCTAACCTATTTGCAACTTTTGATTTGTTTTTGCCAGATATAGCGCTATAGAAATTCCATGTATTATTATTCATTATTATTATTATTAAATGACAATGGGACTTTGCCATTGAAATTATTTTTATATATATATATATATATATATATATATATAATATATATAAATATATATTAAATATATATACTTAGAAAATATAGTGAAAAAAAACAAATCCAGGTAACCATATGACGATATATATTTTTTATATATATATATATATATATATATATATATATATATATATATATAATAGATATATAGATATATATATAGATAGATGATATGTAGATATATAGATATGCAATATTCATGAATATAATATATATATACTTAAGAAAATCTAGTGAAAAAAAAACAAATCCAGGTAACCATATGACGATATATATATTATATATATAATATTATATAATATATATATATATATATATATATATAATATATATATAATAGGGTTTCAACATGTTACTTTAAGATGTGTGCGTTGATGCAGTCAGGATGCTGGTTTGCAATTTCATCGGAACCTTTAATTAAGACTTGCAGGGAAATAAGTCGGGGTCAGTGTTAATTTAAATCACCATTGACCAAAGCCCTGACAATAGCATGAATTTTGTCTGTAATATTGATGTTCACCAATTTGTTGTGTAACTATCTAAGCACGATTAGGAACTTAAAGCTTATTGTTGCTATGCCGCAGAGGCGCTCTTTGTGTGGGTGTGGTGTGCGCGAGCACTTTTTCTCAGTTGAAATTTAAGAGTTGTAATTTTTCAGAAAAAAATGCATACAAACAAAATGGTGCTTGGAGCAACATCAAGCAAACAGCGTACAGCGTGTTTTTGATCACAAATATCAGGTTGTGTTCAATATATAATGATCGGTTTAAAACAGAGGAGGGGGGGGGGGGGGGCCTGAAATAGCTCTGTGGCGACTTAAAGCCCCACCCCTCTCACCCAAGTGGGACTGTGGCCAAAACAAAAGGGTGTATCTATAGGCAAAATGTCGTCACGGGAAACCTCGGAGGTGCAGCCTGAGGATGGAACAAACGAAGGGAAAAACAACCTTGATCCTGCTTTGTTTTCAGGCCGACTTTCTAACCACAAACCTATGGGCAACCAACTCTGCAGCAGTGCCAATCATCAGCATTTGTTGTTTATTCACACTGCAAAACAGTCATGGCACACACATCAAAGTGCACTCTGAAATAGCATCATTCCTCTTTGCGAGAGAAAATAGGAAGCATGACATTGGAATCTGATTGATCTTAAGGATCTGTCCCTCCCCTCCTCCACTCCCATTGTTTTTCTTCTTTTTGTTAAGGTGGTTATATATTGCATTGTAGAACTGTTATTACATTTTGATATTAATTTGAGGAAAACTGTTCACAAGGGAAAGTGTATGTGACGTGATGCTAAAAAAATTTTTTTCTAAACCCCCCTTTTCAACCCAACACACCTGGTAACAGCGCGCGGTCGCGCGCGTTGTGTGTGTGTGTTGTGTGTGTGTGTGTGTGTGTGTGTGTGTGTGTGTGTGTGTGTGTGTGTGTGTCCGGTGTGTGTGTGTTTATTGGCTTTTCCTCCTGAAAATAACCCCCAAAAAGCACTCGAAAAAGATAACGCTGCAAAACACACACCCCCGCCCGTGCTCACACACGCACACGCACACGCACGCACGCACGCACGCACCACACACACACACACACACACACACACACACCACGCAGATATACAGAGCTAAGAGAGAGAGGGGGTAGGAAGGGGGAAAGAGACAGGCAGGCAGACTACAGAAAGATAGACAGACGGACAGATATTGCAGGAACAAAAAATTCAGAATAGAAAAAAAAGGAAAAAAAACAACAGACTATCCCCCCCAAAATCAAAGGAAAGCGGAGAGCGAGAGAGGGAAAGCGTTGGTGCAGTGTTTGAGTTGTAGGAGGGAGCGGTGAACTTTTTAAATAATAATCGATAATGATGAGGAGCAAGTTAGTCCGAGTGTTAATTAAAGTGACACCATCCCTTAGGTGAAATCCATCTTCATTGTTTATTCAGTGGTCATTTGGGAGAGAGAGAGACAGAGAACAAAAAAAAAAAAAAAAAAAAAAGGAGAAACATAACAGTTTGTGTTTTCTTGTTTTCTCCTTCTTTTTCCTGTCTTTTGTTTATTTCTTTTGTTCGCCTGTTTTTTTTGTTTTTTTTGTTTTGGGATTTATTTTGTTCTCTCTCTCTTCCTTTTCTCTCTCTCTCTCTCTTCTCTCTCTCTCCTTCTCTCTTCTCTCTCTCTCTCTCTCTCTCTTCTCTCTCTCTCTCTCTCTCTCTCTCCATCTCACACAATCACTCTCATTCTCACACCACCCACACACACACCACACACAACACACACACACACACACACACACACCACACACACACACACACATGAGAAACAGACGAAGACAGAAGGAAAAACGAAACGAGGAAATAGAGTGGCCTAGAAATCCCTGCTCCCGTTTCAAGTTTTGAAGCAAAGATCCAATTTGCTTCACAAATTAACATCCTAAGGAAAACAATAACAAACAACTTCAAGCAGTAAACAAACAAGCAAAACACACACACACACAAACGCGCGCGCCACACACACACACACACACACACACACACACACACACACACACACACACACACACACACAACACACACACACACACACACACACACACACACACACACACACACACACACACACACACACACACACACACACACACACACACACACCAAAAACGGAAGGGGGGAGGGGGGGGGGGCATGCAGGCATGTAAGTAGGCGGAGAGAGAGAGAGAGAGAGAGAGAGAGAGAGAGAGAGAGAGAGAGAGAGAGAGAGATATATCAAAGGAGCTCTCGGGGGAAAAATGAAAGTGGCCAAAGAAATGAAGGGACAAAACCGCACAAGGACATGTTATTAAACTAGGGACATGGCAAAGCATGATTGAAAATAGCAGATATTGAAAAGGGGACAAAAATGCCAATGTAGGCCTACAACACGGCCAATTTTCTTCAAACAAGCAGTGCTGGCTTAAAAAAAAAATCATGTAGCCCTACGTGTAGTTGTTTCCGATTGTGTGTGTGTGTGTGTGTGTGTGTGTGTGTGTGTGTGTGTGTGTGTGTGTGTGTGTGTGTATGTTGCTCTTGAAACTAGGAGTAAATTTTCAGTGCAGGTAGTTTGTTGAAGAAACATAATTATAAGTACATATAGCCACGCCACATATTGTTGATTATAAAAGTTATCGTATACACCTTCATGATTCCGGTTGCAAGATCAAAAGGTATTCTTTTTATTTTATTTATTCTTTTTTTTTTTAACTGTAGTTGGGGGTGGGGGGGGGGTGAGGGGGGGGGGACGTGCTGCAAGCAAACCATTAGCAAGCCAGCACACCACACCCACACATCACATCACATCACATCACATCACACCACATCACATCACACCACATCACACCACATCACACCGCACCGCACCACATCATAACACATCACATAACACCAACTACATCACACCACACCACAGCACATCATATCACATCACACACACTACACACACGCGCGCGCGCGCGAGCGCACACACTCGCCTAAACCGGTATGGACAGAGGAACCTAATTCAGGCAAAGAATATTATATATATATATATATATATATAGTATATATATATATATAGTATATATATATATATAGTATGTATGTATGTATGTATGTGTGTGTAGTGTGTATGTATGTATGTATGTATGTATGTATGTATGATGTATGTATGTATATGTGTGTGTGTCTGTGTGCGTGCGTGCGTGTTTGTGTGTGTGTTGGGGGGGGGGGAGAGCTATGGACAGTATGCTCTGTCTGTCTCTGTCTCTCTTCTCTCTCTTTCTTTCTTTTTTCCTTTCTTTTCCTTCTCTCTGCCTTTCTCCCCTCCCCTTCTCTCCCTCCCTCTTCTTTCATTATTTTGTATCGGGACTGCATTGCTGTTATAATGATGGATGTCCGTGCATGTGCAGATAGCGTTTGCACACAGTCAGTGTGTGTAGTAAGACTATCACTGACAGAAAAAGTCATTGTTTTAAGTTGGGGAAAAGGGGGTGGGGCTAACGTAACCTGGAACTCTTTGACAATGCCATGCTGTGGCTGTGGCTGTGTGTTATAGTCGTTAGGACAGAAAGTGATACCCACCCAGCCAAACTCGTTTGGGTCTTGGCATGTTTGCACACCTGTGCTGATCTGTTTGCCTAACGCACAGACGATTGCTGTTGATTGCTTTACAGAAAGCAGCAGCAGTAGCAGCAGCAGTAGTAGCAATAACAACATTAGCAACAACATCAAAATTCGCAGCAGCAACAACAAAAATAGCATAAGCCAACGTTGAAGCGTACACACGGAACGCGTTGCTTTTTTTTCTGCTGGTGTGGTGGTGTGTGTGTGTGTGTGTGTGTGTGTGTGTTGTGTGTGTGTTGTGTTAGTTTTGTGTTGTTTGTGTGTTTATCGGTTTTTTTATTTCATTCTATTCTTTAATTTGAGATATACTGGAACAAGCACATGTGCTTTTTTTCTTCGACATGAATGTGTGAGTGTGTATGTGGTAGTGTTTTGTTGTTGACGGAGATGGTGATGGTTGTGTTTCACCTGTGAATATCATTTCGTAATCGTCCTTATCACCATTTTTATCCAGGTTTTTTGTTGTCCGTGGTATTATGTCGTCAATATCGGTACAGGCGTTTCTTATTCCTTATTTTTTTAATGACTCCTTTTAAAGAAAAAATCTATTTGCCTATTTATTTATTTATCTATTTATTTATTTGTGTATTTATTCATTCATGTATTCATT
>CM060334.1:6332770-6342770 GCA_030674155.1 Stramonita haemastoma
CAAATCTTTTCCCCCATCCATTAGACCATGAGTGGTGGTCTGAGTGGCTAGTCTTTCGGATAAGACGATAAACCAGGGTCCCGTGTGTTACACATAATTATTTAGCGCACATAAAATAACCCACGGCAACAAGAGGGTTGTCCCTGGCAAAATTCTGTAGAAAAAAGCCACTCTGATAGGGAAACAAATACTGGAAAAAGAGAAAAAAAATAATGGATGGCGTTGCACTTGTGAGTAACGCGCCCCCGGGGAGAGCAGCCCAAATTTCACGCGGAGAAATCTGTTGTGACATAAGAGTGGTATAAAATAAATGAATAAATAAAAAAAAAATCCAGGGGACAAAATTTCAAACAGGCGCTTCAGTGGTAGCTCGATCCTGGGCCGTGAGATCACGAGTGCACTGGTCTGACCACAAGGCTACCCCTCTCTGTCTCTGTCTCTCTCTCAATTGATTAATTAATTAATTAATCGATTAATTAAACGCATTCCTTTCTTCTGGCATATTCTGGTGGAGGGTTTTTGTGTGTATGGTAATGTCCACTAGTAAAAGGCCAAGCCAAAAACAAACAAAAAAGAATGGATCAAGCACATAGATCTCTTCAGTGGTATCTTAACCTTCTAGCAGGGATTTTTTTTATGCGCGCGCGCGCGTGCGCGCGCGTGTGTGGTGCGTGTGTGGTGTGTGTGAACCTGTAAAAGTAAACTGCTGAAGGATGGCATACAACACCTACGTGTGATTCTCAGTACGCCGGCCCCGTACACAACAGCCCTTTCCTTTTTAGTTGATCAGAGACTAAAAGACGGACATGTTTTAAGTCTTTGTTTCCGCCACACAATCCCAATACACTGAGAACTAGAGAGAGAGCTCGAGAGCAGCTGGGTGGATCAGTATCAGTTAGGATATAGTAGAGTAGTATAGTAGTAGTAGTAGTAGTAGTAGTAGTAGTAGTAGTAGTAGTAGAAAGTAGTAGTAGTAGTAGTAGTAGTAAGAGAGAGAGAGAGAGAGAGAGAGAGAGAGAGAGAGAGAGAGAGAGAGAGAGAGAGAGAGAGCAGAGTCAGCGGGGCGTGCAGAAGGTACAGACTATGGAGTAGAGGGAGGGAGGGAGGGAGACTGACTATTGATTTGCTCACCTTGACCTGGCCCACACCACTGCTGCAAAGGCTGCTGCTAGCTGCCAGACACCGCGCGCTGTCCTCAAAGACTTTCTTTCCCGCCCTTTGTGGGGGGCTGGGGGCATGGTGAGGTGGAGGGGGAGGGGGGGGGGAGGGGGGATGGTGTGTGTGTGTGGTGGTTGGGGGGGGGTGAATGTGGGAACTCTCTCTCTCTCACACACACACACACCAACACACCACACACACACCACACACACACGCACGCACGCACGCACGACGCACGCCGCAGCACCACACACACACACACACACCACACCACACACACACCCAACAACACCCGTTACATACCGGCTAAACTGGAAGGAAAATAAAATCAGACTACCCATGGAAGACATTATCAGCAGTTTAATGTATCCCTTCCCTCAGTCCGCCTTTGTATGTTTGCTGTGGAGAATACTGGTATGATGAAAAAATATGTTTTTTTTCTTGAACTATCTTTTGCAAAAGTGTGATAATTCATGAAAAATTTTAGTCCCCTTGTGAGGGGCAGTCGCCCATACTTGGATAAACTCTCTCTCTCTCTCTCTCCCCCTCTCTCTCTCTCTCTCTCTCTCTCTTCTCTCTCTCTCCTCTCTCTCTCTCTCTCTCTCTTCTTCTCCAGAATAAGTCTTGGTGTTAGAAAGCTAAAAGACTTTCCTTCTGTTTCGAAAGATGAATTCCGTGTCATTGGCAACAATGCAAGAATTTCAAACAATCTAGTGACAGATTTAGATCCTAAAACAATTTATAAGCTTACACGACGTCTTACATACAAGTTTACTGGACATGGACATGCATTTAAAAAATATAACGGCAAATTCACACAGTGTGTGTCAGATAGGAATGTTCACAAACTTAGGTACAGAATGCATAGCGAATCTTGTACAAGGCGTCCTTTATGTAAAGAACCGACAGAAGATTATATATATATATATATATATATATATATATATATATATATATATATATATATATATATATATGTATATGATATATATTGTCCAGCATTTATATAATGAGGGAAAACATAGAACCCACTCCTAATATAACGGCCATTTTAAAGCAGTTACAGGCTGTTGCTGCCTTGCGTGATGAGCCCTAACATCCTCGACAAAGTAGTTCGGTGCTTATGCAAAACCTGTAGAATCAGATTAGCATGGAGTCTTCATTTGGTTCTTTCCCCCTGAACTGTAGTGGTTAGTATTTGACGCGGGTTTGTTTCAGTTGTTAGTCATGTACTTTTACTACAGTATATTCTTATTACTAACCAGTGGTATGTTCAGTAACCCTATCTCTCTCTCTCTCTCTCTCTTCCTCTCTCTCTCTCTCTCTCTCTCTCTCTCTCTCTCTCTCTCTCTCTCCTCTCCTCCCTCTCTCCTCTCTCACTGTCCCCTTGTGAATGGGCATCTCGCTTACACAATAAACGCTTTGTCATTGTCCCTCTCTCCTGTGTTTTCTTGTAAATCATCGTCTGTTCTTGTTCGTTTTTATTTGATCGTCTCCTCATTATTTCTTTGTATTTATTCAGTGGTACTCTGAACACGTCTTCGGTTATTTTTCCCTTTGCATTTTAATTAACATGATACATGAGGCCTAATTTGCACATATTTTTTGCTACTGTTGTAGGCCATTTAGCGCTGATTGAGTAATGTGAAGGATTTGGGCTATTGAGTTTAGGCAAGCATGTGTCAGGTTTGAGTTTTGTCTTGAGATCATTGTTCTTGCTTTTTCTTCCGAATGGGGATTTGGGGGGGGGGGGGGGGGGGGGGGGGGGGGGGGTTGTATTTGTAATATTTGCCCGATCAAGTTTGCTTGATCAAAGTGTTATTACTTTTGAACTTTCTCCATTCTCCTGTGTCTTTAGGTTTGCGTATATTAGTCAAGTGTTGAGGTTCTGTTGTTGATGTTGATGATGTTGCTAATGTACTTGTACTGTGTGGTCAGACTAATCCATGCATTGTTGGTTCTCTGCCGTGTGCAGAATGGTACCTGATGTATCCCCCACCACGACCACCCGCCACGGGGCTCCAGCCGAGCGACAAGGACAGCAGCAGCAGCAGCAGACAGCAGGCGACATCGGCCTCGCCCTCTCCGGGGCCTGAGCGGCTGAGCACGGCCCCCGTGTTTGTGGCAGGCCCCAGGTCGGTGCAGGCCCTGCAGGCCTCGCGCCCCTTCTCCTCCCTCTTCCGCCCCGACACCCTGCACACGTCCTCCCTGGCCGCCATGTGCGCCCCCAGCCACACCCCGCTGCTGACCTACGCTGCCGGCCTGAAGGTGCCGCCCTCCGCCTCGCCCTACTTCAGCTTCAGCCCCGGCCACCAGCTGCCCACCACGCTGGACTTCCACCGCTCCTCCCAGCTGTGCGAGTACAGGCAGCTGCTGGGCATCCGCCAGTTCCAGGCCCTGCACGCCTCGGGGCTGGGCCCCTACGCCGCCGCTTACCTCGACCCCTTCAACTACATGTACAAGGGCGACCCCCGCGCCAGGTTCGTGCAGGAGGAGCCCAAACCCTCGCATTCCTACATCGGGCTGATCGCCATGGCCATCCTCAGCTCCAAGGAGAAGAAGCTGGTGCTGAGCGACATCTACCAGTGGATCCTGGACAACTACCCCTACTTCCGCACCGCGGCCCTGGCTGGCGCAACTCCATCCGCCACAACCTGTCCCTCAACGACTGCTTCATCAAGTCGGGCAGGTCGGCCAACGGCAAGGGCCACTTCTGGGCCGTGCACCCCGCCAACGTGGACGACTTCACGCGCGGAGACTTCCGCCGCCGCCGCGCCCAGAGGAAAGTGCGTCAAGCACATGGGCCTGAGTGTGCCGGACGATGACGAGGACTCCCCCTCCCCCTCCCCCAACCCCATCAGCTGGAACCACAGCACCCAGGACAGCGTCAAGGACGCCAGCGAGGACTTCGACAACAACAACGTCAGCGCCGACAACGAGGAGGAGAGGAGCGGGGGGCCGGCAGCAGCAGCAGCAGTGGCGGCGCCCTTGGCGGAGAGGCCCGGGGAGGGGGAGAAGCACGCCTTTGTGCCGCTGGGCGGCCACGCGGCCAGAATGCCGCACGTCAGCAAGAAGCGCCTGTTCGACGTGGACAGTCTCCTGGCGCCGGACTACCCCGTGGTGGTGGTGCCCAAGGTGCGCCTGCTGAGCGCCACGGCCTCCTCCAGCCTGCTGCCGCCCCACGACCACCACGGCCTCGACCCCCAGCAGCGCCAACTAACGGCCAGCGACGACAGTGACGTGGACATTGAGGGCGAGGACGTGGACGAGGGTCCTGTGGAGGAGGCCGACAAAGAGAGCCAGAAAGGGTCTGAGGAAGACCCCCACCACCCCGCCACCCTCACCCCCACCTCCACCCTCAGTCCTCGGACTATGACTCCGCTCAGGACGAGCAGGGCAACGAGCAGGGTGAGCTGAAAGGCGGGGAAGGGGGGTGCAGAGAGAGCGAGGACACGGTCAGTCACGGCGTGCAGACCTCGGGCACCCAGGCCAGCGGCCTGCCCCTGCTGCCCCCCTCCAGCCTCAGCTGTGGCGAGGTGACCTCCTCGGCCCTGGACCTGTCCTCCTCCTCCCTGGCGGGGTCGGCCATGACGGCCATGGCGGGGATGACTGCAGAGCCCACGTCGGTCACCAGCATGTCGTCGCTGATGACGGGCAGCCCCATGCACGCCCTGGTCCTGCCCCGCTCTGTGGACCCCGGCCACCGGGCACGCTGGATGGGGCTGGGCATGGGCATGGGTATGGGCATGGGCGTGGGCACGGCCGCTCTAGGCCCCACGGCTGACCTGGGCATGCGCCGCTACAGCGCCTTCCACGCCGCGGGAGCGGGTTCCAGCCCCGGGATGCGCCCCTCTGTGGCGCCCTCTGTGGGCCCCTTCCTGCACCCCGTCTTCGCCGCTGCCGCCACCCGCTATCCCCCCCCTCCTGCCTGTGGCCGGCGCCTCCACCCCCTCCTCCTCCTCGGCCTCCTCCTCCTCCTCTGCTGCTGCCCTCGCCGTGGCTGCCGCCGCCGCTGCCGCTGCTGCTGCTGCTGCTGGGTCTTCCGAAACCCTGGGCGGCGTGGAGGATGCTGCTAGTCAAGACTCTGCCCCTGATCGCATCTGAAGTGCTGAGAGGGGGTGTGGAGGTTCGGGTTCCTACTGTGTGGCTTTAATGAATGGGAGTTTTGTGCTCTTCGTCAATCCAAAGAAACTGACGTTCCAATCAGTTCCTGTGTGTATTTCACCGTACACAGTACTAATCTGCTGCCAAAAAAAAAACGTTCATGATTGTCAGTGTGGATGTTAGCTCAGTTGTGTGACATTGTACATAGCGCTGTTTACGTTCCCGATTGTTGTTTGATGTTGTTTGGGTAGGAGCCTCGTTCAACGGGAAATGGGACGAACAGTCGTCGTACTCTGAATTCTGATGACTGGGCAAAGTACCAAACTGGAAGTTTGTTCCAAATAAACACTGACTAAAAAAAACAATTGGAATGTCTTTGCATAAGTGTGTGTGTGTGTGTGTGTGTGTGTGTGTGTGTGTGTGTGTGTGTGTGTGTGTGTGTGTGTGTAAAAGACAAAGGCATTGTCGTCTGTATCTGACCAGTCAGAATAGTCATGTAATGACTTCAGGAGTGAGTTGGGTTTTTTTGTTTCATCAACATAATGGGAAATAATGGAAGAAGAAATTTCAGTGTCTGGTGTTCATAGCTGTTTTTTTTTTGTACTGTGGGAGATTCCCTTCAGATCTTTACACTAGTTTTTTATGTTGTTGTTTTGTTGTTGTTAAAGAATCAAACCAGATAACTTACAAATAGCAGCAGAGTCTCCCCCCCCCCCCTCCTCGATTTCACTTGGATCTGAAAACCGCCAAAGAGACGGCTTTTCCTGTAGTTTTCTAGTCTATACACAGCAAAGGCAACACCAGAACCAAAGGCACTGAAGAATACTTTTCTTTTCTATCGCCAAACAATATTTTAAACAAAACAAAGAAACGAATAAAAGGTCAAGGAACAGGGATGCAGTCGTTTAAACTCAAAAACATCTCCGAAGTCAGAATACACCTACCTACATGGTGGGCAACAATGGTCGCATACGCAACATCTCCCCGTTAGTCAACCTCAGAGTTCTGAGTTTTAAAAAAAATCCACTAAAACATGATCTCCAGGTCGATTCCTCATGTGTGGGTGGGGTAATCGGATGGAATGAAAATTATTGGTATTGTTCAGAAAGCAAAGATGGCCTCTTTTAGAGCAGCACACAGTGGTGTCACCGCTAAAGTCACGTCTGATAATTATCATGTAGGGTTCGGATTATAAAAAGAAAATAGGAAGGGTGTGTTGACGAGCGCTAATTCAGTTGTAATGTAACTTTTACATAACAAACATGGTGCGTACCTTTCGGTGGAGAAGAAATACATCAGCGCGGAAGTGTAATGTATGTTAATTAAGTGCAAAGAACACAAAAAAGGGGGGGGGGGGGGGTTAAATGCCTGGCCAGCTGAACTCAGCGTTGATAGGGCAAGTGTATGTGCGATGGTCGTCTCAAAGACGATTCCAGATAAGTTGTTGTGTAAATACACCCCCACCTACCCCAACCCCAAAAGAAAGTTTCTCCTTATCGTAGGTAACAATAGCTTCTTGTTATGTAATAGAAGGCGAAAGTGGGAAGTTTTAGGGAGGTGCCATGCCCCAGTGACTGCTTCAGGAGTTAAGAAGTCAGTTCTTGCTTGTTGTTAAAGAGCACCATGAAAAGATGATAATTATCTGTGTGGTAGTGTCCCTTATCCCGCATAATTATGACGGCATTTTGATAAACAACTATTTTCAGCAAGGAAGGGTAGATCTAGTAGGAAGAGAGAGAGAGAGAGAGAGTAGAGAGAGAGAGAGAGAGAGAGAGAGAGAGAGAGAGAGAAGAAATGCGAAATGTTTTTTTTTTCAGATTCAGGCTTAAGCCCCTTTCCTGAGTGGATAAACATAATATCAGCATGAGAGAGAGAGAGAGAGAGAGAGAGAGAGAAGAGAGAGAGAGAGAGAGAGAGAGAGAGAGAGAGAAGCCTTTCCATTTTCAATGCCGCAAAGTGAGTCATCCTAATTTTTGACGATTATATATATATATATATATATATATATATATATATATATATATATATATATATATATATATATATATATATATATATAAGAATAACCCCGAAGTATTTCGAATGCAGGGATGATATTCACAATTCCTGGATAAATTTTTGTTCAAAGTTAATATTATAATGATGTGTCTGATTTTTACAGTCCATGTACAAAATCCGCGTCATATTGTTCCCAAGACATTTTCTCCTCATTAGATAATCATGTGGAGTTGCTTAGTACAAGCCACAGAAAAAACAACTTCTGCTTGAGGAGGTGATCATTGCATAGCAATATATTGCACCAGAGCACTATTTTTGCATTACAAAAAATCTGTGTCTTAGGGACTGTTTTTTTTTGTTTTTTGTTTCTTGATTTTCTAGGCCTTATACATCATTCCAAGGTGTTGATTTTCAGCGTTCTGTAGTGAAACAATGAAGCGTCCTGCAACAGAATTATGGGGTCTTTTAATTTTTTTTTTTTTTTGCTTAACATTTGTTTCCAACAAAACAGATACTGTCTGTACCTCCGAGAAGATGCTGGGAGCTCTTAGAGTATCAATAATATCTCCCCTTCCTAGGAATTTTATTCTACAAATGTTCATTTCTTCTTACATTCTTGATTTTTTAAACTCTTTTCCGTTGCTGTCTTCTTTGTTTTCTTTTGTCTGTTATCCCTTTCTTGTTTATTTCATACCTTCCCAGTCCATTCGCAGTTCCTCTCTTTTTTTGTGTGTGGCGAGTACAGTTCGATTTGTTTTGTTTCTTTCTGTCTTCCTCGCCCTAAATTGCACTATATGATACATGCGTGTTTTGGCCATTATGTGGTGATATTTAAAAACAACAAAGCTGGTATGTACGCAAATTTCTACATTCCTTTTGCACGATTTTGCTTCAGGCAAAACTATGTATGAATCGAGATGTTGTTTTTTTCTTTTTCTTTTTTCTCCTCCAGTTCTAGATCTAAATAGCATTTCTGTTGTCTTTTTCTTTTTTTTTCTTTCTTTTTTTTTTTTTTTTTTTCAAGAAGGAATAATATCGGCAAGTTGTGAGTTTTTTTCCCTCCCTTTTTGTTGTTTGGTTTTGGGGGTTTGGGGTTGTTTTTTGTTTGTTTCTTTGTTTTTTGTGGTGGTGGTGAGGGGGGGGGGGGTCTTCTTTGTGTTGTCCTCCCCCCTCCCCTTTCTTTGTTTCTTTCATACTTTGTTGACTACTTGATTAATTAACTAATAACTAATTTTTGTCCGATGTGCGGGTAGTTTTAGTACGTCTTTTTTTTTTTTGTTTTTTTTGTAATTACCATTATTCATCATTTAGAAGTTAGAGCAGTCAGCAAATACTGTGGCTTTACAGCTCTCTTTTTTCATCATTCCATTTTTGGTGAGTTTTTTTTTTCAACCATTATTACGTCGGCAGGATTTTTTCTTACTTTGTTTTTCATTCCATATTTCCATCATTCAGTAGGTGCGACTCGTGTGTGTGTGTGTGTGTGTGGTGTGTGTGTGTGTTGTGTGTGTGTGGTGTGGTGTGTGCGTGTGTGTGTGTGCAGGCGCGCTCATGCGTGAAATTTTTGTTTATTATGTTTGGATTATTTCAAACAAGACTGTAACATCTTGTTTCTATTGTTCTTCCCCCCAATCCCCTTCTTTACAGTTCTGAGGCTTCATTATGTTTTAAATGATGATAACTAACAAGAACAGTCCTAGAAGTACTGATACTCATTTTCCTATTCCTCATGGAAGTTGGGAGTGTTAGCACACCGCTGTCTGCATGAAGCAAGGTATGGAAACATGAAGAAAATTATTTACACACAGATTTTCCAGCCTGAGGTATAGGATAAGGTGAGCTTTTTATTTTCATATTCACTCTTAATATTGGATTTGAAAGAAACATTAGTTAAAATTATGTAATCAATATTGTCGTCTTTTCCTCGCTTTTTTTGCGGAGGGGGGGATGTTTTTTGTTTGTTTGTTTTTTTGGTTTGTTTGTTGTTGTTGTTTTTTAATTGCGGATTCTGGCCTGTGTAAAAAAAAAAGTTAGGCATGGATAAAAAGATAATGAATACAGAGCCACAGATAATGCCAGGAAATGACTGATCAACACTGTGAAAATACAATACATCTGGCATGAAAATGTGAAGGTTGATGAGAAAGCGGCCCGTAGCAGTCCCTTGACACAGATTTTCAGAATGTGACGTACCACACTAGTTAAAATTCCACAGGGTTTTGTGTAGTGGGAAGTAGTATTCGCCAAAACAACCAAACCAATGATTTTTTACTAACGTGGTGATAAAGTCATGATAGTGCATAAAGGGGATGGAGGTCTAGAGGTAAACACACCTTTCTACAAAACGAGGTTTTTGGGTTCAATCCCCGTTTGTGACCGAACCTTCCCCCCATCCACCAGGCCAGGATGATGGTCTGGGTTTTAGTCTTTCGTGTGACACGATAAACCAAGATCCCGTGTACAAAACGCGCTCAGGACACGTAAAAGAACCCGCGGTAACAAGAAGGTTGTCCCTGCCAAAATTCTTTAGAAAAAAACTGCTTTCATAAGGGAAACAAACACACGTGCAGACAATTTTTTAAAGGATGGCGCTGCTCTTGTGGCGATGCACTCTCCCTGGGGAGTGCATCCCGAATTTCACGCACAGAAATCTGCTGTGATTGAAAACAGTCGCCAATGCAATAGAATAGAATACAAACTATGATTTGTTCCATAGTTGTTTTGTTTTTTCTTTTAATAT
>CM060334.1:6347770-6360270 GCA_030674155.1 Stramonita haemastoma
GTCAGAGACCTCAGCTTCTCTAGGGGCCAGCTTGTTGAGGGCGGCGCCCATCTCCCCTCCTTCGCTGCTTTACCTTCCCTGACCCTAAAGAGGGAAGGTACCCATTTACAGCTGGGTGAACTGGGGGAAGGGGGGGGGGGGACTGCACAGAAGCCAAGGCGCGCAAACAGTCACCCATCCAACTGGTGACCACGCTCGACGCTGCTTAACTTGATTGGGGGTAAGCGAGCGCTCTGACCGCTGAGCTATCCCGAAAGAAACCAACAAAAACTGGCCATATTGGCAGCCATACCCCTCTGGCCATACTACGACTTGATAGAAGTTTGCAAAGCTCTCCTTTGCTGGAGGCTGGAGGTTGCTATGCTGACAGCTTGTCATGGATGGTGAGGGGAATCTCCACACACTATTTGAAAAGCATGACAATATGTTAATGCGCCACCACCACCACCCGACACTTTTATAAGCCCACATCAATAAGGGACACCGCCTTTGGTCTGGACCTACCAGAAATGAGTGTGGAACACTGCCAGATGAAATGGAACCAGCCACAAGCAGACAACATCATTATCTTGACAGTTGGTCAGTTGCCATTGCAACTTGTAAACAAAATGTTTGGTGGCTTTAGTTTCATTGGGTAAAGAGGGGTGGGAGCTTTTTCGTTTGAGCTCTGAGAAATGTGGATTCCAGAGAGAACACTGAAAGCTGTATATTGTCATTGCTGGGAAAGCCTTTTTGACAAGGGTAGTGGTGTGGGGCTGAGGGTGGGGAATAAAAATTTATGGCAGTACCAGAAATGTTATATAAAACAATACTCATACATAACCATTCTCATCTCGGCCGCATGAACACACGCGCACGCACGCACGCACACACATATTATATATAAATATATAAATATTTATATGTATATAAATATATATAATATATATGTGTGTGTGTATACACGTACACACACGCATATATATATATAATATATATATATATATATATATATATATATATATATATATATATATATATATATATATATAATTCACCACATGTAGTTTGTTCTAACTTACAAAGATGAGAGAGAGAGAGAGAGAGAGAGAGAGAGAGAGAGAGAGAGAGAGAGAAGAGAGAGAGAGAGAGAGAGAGAGAGAGAGAGAGAGAGAGAGCCAGCCTGACAAAATCAATACACATAGCAGGCCACCTAAACAAAATAAGAGAGATAATGCTGATGATACTTTCAGTCCATTCCTCCTCAGTACTTGTCAGGTCAACTTGATACCTCTCCCTCACCCCTTCCACACCATCTTTGCTTTCTTTCGTTTCGTTGTTGCTTTTCTTGGTGGTTTTTTCCCTTTTTTGCTTGTGTGTTGCTTGTGTGTGTGTGTGTGTGTGTGTGTGTGTGTGTGTGGCGCGCGCGCGCGTGTGCGCGTGTGCGCGTGCTTTCTTGCGTATGCGTATTTTTTGTTGTTGCGTATGTGTGTGAGTATGTGTTTCAAGTCATCTCTGTCATTCTCCCTCCTTGGAAGTACCGCCATTCTTCATTCCCTCACCCCTCCCTTCCCCTCCTCCCACACCCCCACCCGCCCCAAACCCCAGATCCCTCGCTGTTCTGGCGATTGCATCTAATTTTGAGTGTTATTAATTGGCGCTCATTTGCGTGCGCCAGGGGATGATAATGCTAAATGGGCAGTAATCCCTATCTCCTTCATTGCCGCTAATCCCTCCCCCCTCCCCCCCCCTCTCTCTCTCCTCTCTCTCTCTCTCTCTCTCTCTCTCTCTCTCTCTCTCCTCTCTCTCTCTCTCTCTCTCTCTCTCTCTCTTCTCCTCTCTCCTCCCTCCCTCCCTCCCATTTTTCCAACTGTGCTTTTCTCACCCCCCCCCCCATCCCTCACAACAAAACCAAAATCAAAACATCCCCAACTCCCAGCCCCCCCCCCCCCCCCCCCCCTCAAAAGAAAAAAAAAAAAAAAAAAAAACCTATAAGATTGAAAAACCCCAGGCGAAAAAAGTGGAATAGGCTGTTTTCTACAGGTAGTTCTCACATGACTGGCAAAGAACAAGCAGCCCCCCCCCCCCCCCCCTCCCTATCTTCCGCTGTCGGCTGGCCTTCTCTGGCATGACTGCATTAAAACAAGCCCTGCAATGCTGACAATCCCATTACAATAACCGAATTTAATGCTCTTTGCCCATCACCACATAGCGCACACAGAGACAGAGACAGAGGTGGTGGAGAGAGAGAGAGAGAGGAGAGAGAGAGAGAGAGAGAGAGAGAGAGAGAGAGAGAGAGAGAGAGTTTGGAGGTAGGGGTGGAACAATGTGTGTCTGTGTATATGTTATTTGTGTGTTGAGAGAGCACGTGCTTATCTCTCCCCCCCCCCCCCCTGCTTTCTCTCTCTCTCTCTCCTCTCTCTCTCTCTCTCTCGTCCTCTCTCTCTCTCTCTCTCTCTCTTCTCTCTCTCTCTCTTCTCTCTCCTCGCCGCGCGCGCGCTCTCTGTGTTTTACGTTTCGTTATCGTCTTATGCACAAAAAAAGCCTACTTGCTCATTTTCACAGATCGCAAGCGTCGCGCTGTGGTGTGTGTGTGTGCGTGTGTGTGTGTGTGTTTCGTGTTCGTAGTTAACGTTTGAGTGACAAAAAAGCCTACTTTGCTATTTTCGACAAAGAATAAAATCATGACAAGAAAAGTGTGGTGTGTGGTGAGTTGTGGTGGGTGGGGTGGGTGGTGTGGGTGTGGGAGGATGTGTGAGGATGGGTGGAGAAAGAGAGAGAGAGGGGGGGGGGTGTAATGGTGGTGATGGGCTTTTATGGTAATCAGATTTTGTGTTTGACGTACGTTTAGCGCAGGAGAGAGACTTGTGTTTTTGTCTGCGTTTTGTGGACGGCGGAAAACAAAATTACTTTGTCAATAGCATTATCTAATGTTAGTGAAAGGCTCTTTGATTTTTCCCAGCAGGACAGAAAAAAATAGACAGGGGGGAAAGGAAGGTAAAAAAAGAGAAAAATTCCATTGATTAGGTGTATTCTTTCGCTTCTGGCATCGCGTCTCCTTTCCTTTTGCTATTGTGTTGTCTGTGTGTCTGTCGCTCTGTATGTATGTATGTCTCGTCTGTGTCTTATCTGTATCTCTCTCTCTATGTATGTATTATTATATATGTATGTATGTATGTATGTATGTATGTATGTATGTATGTATGTATGTATGTATGTATGTATGCATGTATGTATGTATGTATTATGTATGTATGTATGTATGTATGTATGTATGTATTATGTTATGTATCTTCTCTCTCTCTCTCTCTCTCTCTCTCTCTCTCTCTCTCTTCTTCTACCCACACACACACACACACACAACACACTACACACACACACACTACACACACACACACACACACACACCACACACACACACACACACACACACACACACACACACACAGAGGCACGCACACACAGGTCAGAATCATTATATCTACTTCCCCCCCCCCCTTCCCTCCCTTCTTCCTGTCGTCATTTTCTTCCATTCAACTTTAGAATAAATCTTCACTGAGAGAAAATAACCTTTTTTTTTTTCGTAGAGGATGGAATAAAATAAATATTGCCCCCAGAATATGATCAAGTTACTTGCGCGAGTAAGGCAAAAGAAGTAACGAGCGAATATCTGATCAATTTACATCTGGTTTCCTGGCTAAAGCCTCTTTGAGGCGTGAGCCACTTACAGTCCATTCGGCCTCAATCTGATCTGCGGAAAGAATGGTGCACAATGTCCTCCATTTGTTTAGGGAAAAGCCGGACAGTGCAGGACACTCGTAGATGACACTCCTCTCTCTCCCTCTCTCTCTCTCTCTCTCTCTCTCTCTCTCTCTCTCTCTCTCTCCTCTCCTCTCTTCTCTCTCCTCTCTCTCTCTCTCTCTCTCTCAGCAGTGGGGCAATAACTAACAATAAGCTGCTGGTCACTTTGTGGTTTGCATCGATCAGGAGTAGATTTGATCGCTTGTTGGGGGGGGGTGGGGGTGGGAGTTGTGCGTGCATACACGCACATATACGTGCATGTTTATAAGGGCGTAGGTTTGTGTGTGTGTGACACACACGAGTGGTTTTGTCTCGCGTGGTTAGGTCTTTGGTTGATTACCGGTGGGGACAAAATTAATAGGGATTGGGGCTTATGGCGATTTGTTGTTAAAACTGTGTGGTGAGGGAGTAGATTGTCGGCCTTGGTGTAAAGTGTGTGTTTGTAGGTAGGTTTGCGGCTTTGGTGTGTGTGTGTGTGTGTGTGTGTGTGTGTGTGTGTGTGTGTGTGTGTGTGTGTGTGTGTGTGTGTGTAAGTGTGTGTGTGTGTGTGTAGTGTGTGTGTGTGTGTGTGTGTGTAAGTGTGTGTGTATGTGTAAGTGTGTGTGTAAGTGTGTGTGTATGTGTAATGTGTGTTGTAGTGTGTGTGTGTGTGTGTGTGTGTGTGTGTGTGTGTGTGTGTGTGTGTGTGTGTGTGTGTGTGTGTGTACTCGCAAAACATTTTTTGGGGTTGTTTTGTCGTTCCTTGGCTAGAGCTTCGAGGTTCAACACTGGTGAGATTTTCGCTAATTCTACTGTTTACCCACCGTTACTTCGGGGACCATGACTAAACACGACACCAATGTGCAAGCGTATATTGTTGTTTTTTTAAAATTTGTCATCCGTTTCTACCTACAAGAAATGGCCTACTCTTCCGATAGGTGCAGCAGGTCTTTAACATGAAATGCAAGATGTTTTACGTGAGTTCGACCGCGTGGCCGCGAGGGACTTTTGAGGAGAGTGGAGTCGGTACTGATGTTAACTCCAGGGAAAAATTCCTCGAACGGGGAAATTGGTGGTGGCCCAATCCCGGCCCGTCAGATCACAAGCTCTCCCTCTAACCCTAAGTTACCCCCCCACCCCACCCAAAATAGAACTGGTAAGATGGAAGGCATTTTAATCAAGAAAAACGGAGAAAGTACAGTCAGTCTTGCAAGACAATCGCTGGTTCATTATCAAACAGGTCTAAAATGGTTACATTTATTTAGTTTGTTAAAACTTTCTTCAACAACCACAACAATAGTAATAGTAAATAATTTCAAAACATTGCATTTTGTAGGAGGAGGGAGAGGGGTTGAAATCACCGAGCTGCTTAACAAAGTAGCAGTCAAACTGTCAAGCGAACATTCAAACAAACAATGAAACCAAGTTAAGAAGCAATTTACTTCCAGATCCCAACATCCTTTGCAAACAACCATACAGCAGCTGGTATCTACCAGTGTTACCAGCATCCATTCTGCTCCAAACCAAGTCTTTGTACAGGCAGGGAAGGACGTCAGCACCGTACTAAACTACTGAAGCTAAAAATACAGTGCCAGACTACAGCTATAGGCTATTCCAGAAAAGGCAACAGTCTGGGTTAAGAAAAAAGCCAGTGTTTGAAACAAACGCCATAGAACAATAATATATATATATATCATGACAATCAGCAGTCAGTGCCTCTCTGTACAACCTATACACACAGCACAGGAGTTACAGAAGAAACCAGGGCCCAGAAAGTACAGGGTGAAGAAAAAGACCAGGATAAACAAACGACATAGACTATAAAGATGCTGACCCTCCCAATCCTTCAGGAAAAAACACACTGTCAGCGACCTAGACTCTAGGGGATGCTGACCCTCCCAATCCTTCAGGAAAACAACACACTGTCACGACCTAGACTCTAGGGGATGCTGACCTCCCAATCCTTCAGAAAAAACACCTGTCAGCGACCTAGACTCTAGGGTGCTGACCCTCCCAATCCTTCAGGAAAACAACACACTGTCAGCGACCTAGACTCTAGGGGATGCTGACCCTCCCAATCCTTCAGAAAACAACACACTGTTAGCGACCTAGACTCTAGGGATGCTGACCCTCCAATCCTTCAGGAAAAAACACCACCCTTGTCAGCGGCCCTTGCTGAGCACAGTGTCCACAGCGGTGGCGTTACAGAAGAAGCCGGCCTCCTGGGAGCTGCCCTGGGTGAGGAACCAGTGTCCGAACAGCCCGCCGCCCTCTGCCGCTTGGCCTGGTTGCCGCTGACGAAGTTGTTGTTGATGAGGACGGGCCTGGGCTGCCCCTCTCGCTCCTCCTCCCTCCTGTAGTACCACTGGCCGTCAGCGAACAGGGCCTTGGACAGGTGGCTGACCCGAACCCCGCCATAGCCCTGCCGGATCAGGCCAGACAGGTACTCCTGGTCGTTCAGCTCCCAGAACACCAGCGAGGAGTCGGGGCGGCTCTTGAGCTGCTGCAGCAGGTCCTGCATCTGGGCGGTCAGCCGGCGCCACACAGCCAGGGTTGGCGGGGGAGGGGTTGAGGAGGAGGAAGCCCCCAGCAGTGCGGTTCTCCACCTGGGTGGCCACCATGTCGTGGTCCCTGGCCCGGGGCAGCAGCAGGGGCAGAGGGTCGGCCAGCCACACGCAGTCCACCTCGAACAGCAGCAGCGGCACCCCCGCCTCCAGCAGGCGCAGGATCTGACGCGTGCGTTCCACCATCAGCCGCACGTAGCCCGGCGTGGGAGTAGACCTGGTTGCCGGAGAAGCGTGAAGCGTTGAGGGACAGCACGTGGATGTGGGGGGACAGGGCGCGGAGCGTGGCTGCGGTCTGGGCATCCGTGGTGAGGAAGAGGACGGGTGGTGGAGGTCGCCCATGGAAGCCGTGTTGCACAGCCAGCTGGCGGCGAAGGTCAGGTAGGCGTCGTTGAGGAGGCTGAACAGCACCACCCCCTTCCTGTCCGCTATACCCCTCGCGTGTCCGCCACAGCCTCTGTGTCGTCAGCCTGGGGGGAATCAGTTGTGCGCAACGTCTCTGCTTCAGGTGTCTGGGCTGTTGTAGAAGGGACGGGGTTCGGGTCTGTTTGGTTGTCTTGGAATCTCCAAAATCAGCCTTTGATGTGGTTTTGAGAATCTGCTGGTCTGCTGTTTCATTGACTGTAGGAATAGGAATGTCGCGGGGTTTTTCGTCCTGTCAGCCAAAGACTCGGCCGTCTCCGCTGTGACCTCAGTTAAAAGCTGTCCTTGGAGCAGAGGCCCAGACAGACCGTGTGTCACTGTCAACGAGCACAGATCTTTTACGGAGCCGGTGAGAAGTGGAGAACGTTTGGCGTAAGTCTGTCATAGTCTGTTGTCAGGTAAACAACGCACAAACCCAGGAGTACCAGACCCCAGAGAAGAACAGAAAAGTACAGAAACGGTTTGGTCTTGATAGATATGGTATTCATTGTGCTGCTGTTGTTGTTGTTTTACATTCAGGTTCGATATTTGGATTCAGTGAGTGCACCAATAAACAATTCCCGTCGTGTTACACAATGTCTGAATCGCTGACAGCTGATGAACTTGTGTGCTGGAGGTGCAGGCTTTAGAAGGATGGCGGGGTGTTGGTCTTGTGGGGAGGACTCTGAAACAGACACAGTCAGTTATTAGTTAGCTGCTGCATCTTCACTTGTTCCCTTGTTTGTTGAGCACTGTGGTACTGCTGCAGTGTAGAGAAACAAACAACAATGACAACACCAGTGCTGTCTTTTTCTATTTCTATCTTCGTCTGTCTCTGTCTTGTCTCTGTCTCTCTGTCTCTCTCTCCTCCCCCTCCCCCTCTCTCTCTCTCTCTGCTCTCCTCTTCTCTCTCTCTCTCTCTCTCTCTCTCTCTCTCTCTTCTCTCTCTCTCTCTCTCTCTCTCTCTCTCTCCTCTCTCTCTCTCGTTTTCTCTCTCTCTCTCTCTCTCTCTCTCTCTCTCTCCTCTCTCTCCCTCTCTCCTCTCTCTCTCTCTCTTCTCTCATCTTTTTCTCTCTCACCCACCACACACCCCACACCCAAAGGAAAAGATAAGAACTGACCATGAGATAATTGATATTCCCTCTATCTCCTCCAAGGCCACATGCCTTCACTGAAGAAAGAAAGGGGGAAGCTATGTGATACAAAAGGGATCTCACCACAGTCCACGTCACCCTAACTGCTGACAACACCCTAATTAACTTACCTGCCAGTCATTTATCAGCAGATCTCGACCTCCCTCCACACACACACACACACACACACACACACACACGCACGCACGCACGCACGCACGCACGCACGCACGCACACACACACACACACAGAGGCCAGTTCTTTTTCTAAGTTGTTTCTTTGCTATTAGCTAATTGTTTTTAGTCAAGATGCGCTTTGAGAGCAAAGTCTGGGTGACAGCGCTCTGTTTACTGTCACCAAGATTCTAAAGGCTTGTGGAATGTGGCGGCAAATGCAACTACAAGCTGGTTGATGTGTTGCTTGGTTATCATTATCATGATCATGATCATCACCATATCATCAATATCATCATCATCAAACATCATCATCATCATATCATCAACCGGCCTTTTGTTATTTCAGTTTCAGTATTCATTTTCTCTGCTGTTTGTTGGGTCTTTTTTAGGCATAATAATAATAATAAATGGAATTTATTGCGCTATATCTTGCAAACAAATCAAGGCTTGCATTCAACAATTTTGCGCATGCAGCAACAACATTAAAATTTTTAACGAAGTCATGCAACACACACAGCACACACACACACACACACACACACACACACACACACACACCACACACACACACACACACACTCAACATTAAAAAAAAAATGTTTTTATATTTTATCATCCAATTTTGGGGGGTACATTTGCTTTGTTTTTACTTTCTGTGTGATTTAGAAAACAATGCCTGTCGCGTGAACACATACACGCACAATCTTACACATTGCAGATGAGAAGCTACGAAATGCGCGTGCGCGCACACACACACACACGCATATAACAAGCAACACAACACACATCACACACACACACACACACACACACACACGCGCGCGCGCGCGCGTGCCGCGCACCACACACACACACACAACACACACACACTTGTCTGTGCATGCGCAGACACACGCACCTTTACACAAAGCGTGTGCGTATAACGCACGCACGCACGCGTGCACACGCACATACACACACATACATATCCAAATTCAAGCAGAGCGCTCGGTCTGCACAAAAACCAATTATCAGGTGGATTTTCGGGAGATCCTTTCCCTGCATTAGTTGTTTTCAATCAATCCAGCCCACATTCTGTCACTGAGTAGATAGGATGTGGCTTGTGTAGATGTTCCACACACAGTGCTATCCTGTTGAGAAAGTGAAACTATTGTAAGGATGGCTGTGATGCTGCTCTGCTTCTGTCTTTGTCCTCAGAATTGGGTCTGTTGATTGTCTTGGGCTGCTATCATCATTGTCCGCCTCACCCCAACCCCCACCTTCTCCTTTGTTCCCTTCTTCGTCTCCTTTCTCCTCCTCTTCTCTCTTCTTCTTGTCTCTTCTTCTTCTTTTTCTTCTTCTTCTTCTTCTTCTTCTTCTTCTTCTTCTTCTTCTTCTTCTTCTTCTTCTTCCCCTTGTCTTTTTTCTCCTCCTCCTCTTCCTCCTTCCTTGAGCATATTACCCCTCTCTTGCAATCTCTCCACTGGCTGCCCGTACCACAGAGAGTAAACCACAAGATCAATACTCTCTGATACAAATGTCTCCACAAAACTGCACCCTACTACCTCTGTGAATGTCTTCACTTGTACACACCTTCTCGTTCCCTCCACTCGGCTGCAGATACTTTGTCCTTAAGAATACCTAGATTCAACTTATCTACCGTTGGACGCCGCTTTTTCTCTGTTTCTGGTCCATCGATCTGGAATGACCCCCCTCTCTCCCTTCGGCAAAAGCCTACTTATGACACTTTTAAATCCAACCTCGACACACATTTCAAACCTAAGATTTTCGCCTTCTGTTTCCATCTTGTATCTGTCCTTGCCTTCGACTTTTGAAATCCCCTTCACCCTGCCAAAGTGTATAACCTTTACAAGTGTGTGTGTGTGTGTGTGTGTGTGTGTGTGTGTGTGTGTGTGTGTGTGTGCGCGCGCGTGCGCGCGTGTGGTGTGTGTGTGTGCGTGCGTGTATGTGTGTGCGTGCGTGTGGTGTGTGGGTACATTCGAATTTGCTAAAACCATTAATTGTTATTGATTGCGTGTGTGTGGAATAGGTCAAACGGAAGCGCTTCGATTTTTGTGTGTGCAAGATATAGCGCTATATAAGTTCCATGTATTATTATTCCTCCTCTCTCCTCCCCCTCCTCCTCTGTCCTCCTCCTTTGTCCTCTTCTTCTTCTCCTCCTCCTCCTCTTCCTCTTTCTCCTACCCACTTTAACTCATTTGCCTCCCTTTTCTTCTTTTTTTCCTTCTTCCTTCTCTTCCGTTTTTTATGTTGTCTTTTTTCTGTTTCTCTTCCCCCCCCCTCCCCGTCTTCCTTTATGAAAATGCCATAGATATTCACAGTCTTCAGCTTTTTTCCTTTGTTTTGTGCATTTTCACGTCCGGTATTTTGCAGCAATTAACCATTTTCTACTTTGGTCTTTTGACATTATTGTTCAGCAGTTTTCTTTCTTATGAGACTAAGGGCAGTGATGATGATCTCCAGGAAGATGGACTACTGTTCAACAACCAAACACTCACCCAGGATCCCTCTTTCGTCCTTCCTCATAGAGGCAGGACAGACAGCCGTGGCACTCTGTTTCTGTCCACGATATCCTCTGCTGATATCATGCACATCAATGCTGTGCTGGATAGAGTCGCCCCTTTATACTAGTTTATAGTCACTCTGACCTCCTGACCTTCCTGTTCTTACTTATACTCGCTGCAAACAACGGTGTCACAAAGCTCCAAAAGCTGCTGTTGGTATTGGCATCCTGAGACCTGAGATCCTTTTCAAGCAGTGATTCATTCACAGTTTAGAAAAGGGTGGGGTTGGGGTAGTGTTGTTGATGTGGTTTTGTTGGTTGGTTGGTTTCTTTGCTAGGATTTGCTTGTTTGTTGGGAAACAACGTCAATCTGACAAAATGTTCTTGCTGACTTATCGAACGTTTATTCCCGAAGTTTGAATGCGGCTACCTTCATGGTGGGGCAAAAGCGGTTGAAAACGCAGCTTTGGAGCTCTAGCCGAGGAATAAAGAAAGAAACCAACAACCTCATCATCTAACAGGCACCTTTTCGTTAATTGTTTTGTAAAATGAGAAAAGCTCTTCAGTTGGTGTTTCTAAAATTAGGATTTTGCTGTATGGTTCTCTGCTCTAACTGCATCAGTTTCTGTAAGACAGACATAGATAGATATCGCCGCTTTCCTGTTGGTCTTTGTTTGCCCTTTTCCTGGCTTTTCTTGATTTCGTCCTTTCTTTGTCGATGTTTTGAAAACATGCATTCACTGCGTTATTTATGTTGACTCAGTATGTGTATTTCTTCTGTCCCTTTTTTTTCAAGGAGAGGGGGGTTGGGGTGGGGTGGGGAGTCAGGTACTTGGTGTGTGTGCTTGCATGCACGCGCGCGTAAATGATTCATGCGTCCGTGCGCGCGCGCGCGCACGCGTGTGTGTGTATACACAATATGCGTGAAGAAAGAACTTTATTTCTATTATTGATAAGTTCCCCCCCCCCCCCCCCCCATCTTTCATTGTTGTGTAGATTAGAGACCAAGCAATCACCAGGCAACCAGACGACCTGACAGATTATCCCGACACAGCTGAGACTGTGCTGTTATTACTCACCAGCTGTTTAGGGGTGCATGGCGTCATTAAGATTCTCCTCTTATCTAGCCTGTCCTGTCAGCAGATCGGGATTTGCACTGCTTCAGTCCTGATAGGGACTGCATGGTAAGAGAGGATGTTAAAGGGTTAAAGTCCAGTCTATCAGCCCTGCTGGCCTGTGGCTGTCTGGCTAGGCCACAGATATCTTTGTTTTTCGAAAAGCTTGGGCGTTGGCTTTTGGGTCGTCCCCATATCAAAATCGATCTTTTTCTTGCCGCTGTAGTAGGTGTCTGTCTAGGTCAGCTTTATGAAGTGTGATGTTGACATTTACCTTGTCAGTTCCCTGAGAACGTATTTCAGGGACGGGGATATCACTCCACACACACACACACACACACACACACACACACACACACACACACACACACACACACACACACACACACACACACACACACACTGAGGTTCCTGCTAGATCAGTCATTTGTTTATGTTGCAGTGTATCAAAGCAGAGACGAAGGCAGCCGGAATGACGTGGACCGAGCTGAAGAGGATCTCCCAGAGTTCCGTTGGAGGCGTGCTGATGCCATGGAATTCATAGGCATAAGTCAAGTAAGTCACTTACAGTGCCTCTCCCCACAGAGGGCATAAATCCTTAGGACTTTGAACTCTTTGAAAAATAAACCGGGGAAACACATCTCATTTTTCAACAACTTCAAATCACAAAAGTCAAAACCAACGATTCAGACATAAGTTACCATTTTACGTCAAACTGCTTCATCGTTATAACACTGCAGTGACCCTGCAGCAGGGCAAGGTCTTCATTGGTGGGTGGCCTGAAGGCGGCCTAACATCGGGCACTTCCTGTAGACTGCTGGCTGCTACATAGGCTAGTTGTAGTTTC
>CM060334.1:6365270-6422770 GCA_030674155.1 Stramonita haemastoma
CCCCGGGGAGAGCCGCGTCGCCACAAGTGCAGCGCCACCCATTTTTTTTTTCGTTTTTCCTGTCTGCAACTGTATTTGTCTCCCTATTAGAGTGGCTTTTTTCTACAGAATTTTGCCAGCGACAACGCTCTTGTTGCCGTGGCTTCTTTTACGTGCGCTAAATAATGATATGTAGCTAACACACGGGACCTCGGTTTATCGTCTCATCCGAAGACTATCACCCAGACCACCACTCATGATCTAATGGATGGGGGAAAGTTTTGGGCCTAAACGGGATTTGAACCACCACCCACTCCGACCCGGACTTTTCGCTTCTAGGTAGCTTAGGCGCGTTACCTCTAGACCATCGATCTAGTGGCATGAAGACTAAGGGGATGGTATCTAAACACGACACCTGTGTGCATGTTGGTTTTTTCCCGATAGTGGCTTTTCTTTCTTTCCTCAGCTAAGCATCGAGGTTCGTAACAGTGTGACTTTTGCGTATGCAACAGTTCCCCCCCCCCCCCCCCCCCTCGAACCATTAAAGTAGCGGCATTCTGACTCCGTTTTATGTTGTGGTTTTTATGGTATGGTACGGTAGGGTATTGTGTGATGTGTCGTATGGTGTGGTAATGATGTCGTGTTCTGACGTGTGGTGTCGAATGGTAAGAGATGGGATTATACGGTATGGTGTGGTGGGGTATGGTACAGTACGATACGGTACGGTGCCATTAAAGTGGATCAAGGGTCTAGAGGTAACGCGTCTGTCTAGAAAGCGAAAAGTCCGGTTCGGAGCGTGCAGAGGTTCGAATCCCGTTTGGGCCCAAAACTTTTACCCATCCATTAGACCATGAGTGGTGGTCTGGGCGCTAGTCTTTCGGATGAGACAATAAACCGAGGTCCCGTGTGTTACACGTCATTCGCGCACGTAAAAGAACCCACGGCAACAAGAGGGTTGTCCCTGGCAAAATTATGTAGAAAAAAAGCCACTCTGATAGGGAAACAAATTCAGTTGCAGACAGGAAGAAAAATAATGGGTAGGCGCTGCACTTGTGGCGACGCGCTGTCCCCGGGGAGGTCAGCCCGAATTTCACGCAGAGAAATCTGCTGTGACATGAAGTGGTATAAAATAAAATAATAAAAAATAAAGGAATAAAGGAAACTGGACTTGGATAATGGGAATATTTTGGACAGCAAGCTAAAACCTCTGTTTGTTGCAGGCTGTGCAAGAGACGGCTGAAGACAAGTCCTGACTGAGATGGGGTAGACATGGATGCACGGAGAGAGAGAGAGAGGAGAGAGAGAGAGAGAGAGAGAGAGAGAGAGAGAGAGAGAGAGAGGCTGCAGTCCCGCTGAAGTCTTCTGGAAGAGGTAAGTTCCTTGCATTGTGTATTGTATTGTATTGTATTGTATTGTATTGTACACAACTCGAAGTCACGGCAGTTTCTCTGCATGACATTGGGGTTGCTCTTCCCCGGGGAGACCTTCTTTGTATCATGATTCTTTTCTTTGCGAGTACACACCGGCACATGTAGTCTCTCTCTCTCTCTCTCTCTCTCTCTCTCTCTCTCTCTCTCTCTCCTCTCTCTCTCTCCTCTCTCTCTCTCTCTCTCTCTCTCTTCTCTCTCTCCTCTCTCTTCTCTCTCTCTCGACCCACCCCTCTTTTCTTCTCACTGTCTCTCGTATCATGTCCCCTGCTTCATTTATCCTTCCTTTCTGAAACTTTCTGAATGTGGTTTCAGTTTGTAATTCTGTTGACATAAACGGGTAAGCGTTTGCAACCAAAAAGAAGGCAAAAGAGGATGAGCGTGTGTCGCCCACAATTTGCCTCCCCTTTCTCTCAAAATGGATCCGAGATTGGATTGCGTCGCGGCCAATTTCTCACACAAAGGACTCGAGGGAGAGATATAGCGTGGAGGAAATATGTTAAGTCTGAAAATTGCAGTGATGGCGTGAATGTTAGCCAGATTGTCGAGGATTTTCGGGACTCCTTCGCTCCTCTGCTCGATGTGATTTCTGTTTTCTTCTTCCTCTTATCTTCTTAAGCTGCTCTCTTTTTGTTTAATGTTTCAGTTTCTGTCTGTCTGTCTGTCTGTCTGTCTGTCTGTCTGTCTGTCTGACTCTGTGTGTGTTTCTTTATGTGTGTGTGTGTGTGTGTGTGTGTGTGTGTGTGTGTGTGTGTGTTCTTACTCAACCACACAGTCTCTCTGTCTCTGTCTCTCTCCTTTTCCCTCTCTGCCCCCCCCCCCTTCTCTCTCTCTCACATACGCACACACACACGCACGCACGCACGCATGCACGCACTCACACACACGCACGCACGCACGCACGCACACACACACACAATTGCATTGCATTGTTTCGCCTTTTCTAGTTTTACCCTTTTTTTCCTTTTCTTTTTTTTTATTTTTCTTACACGTATATTTTCTTAGCAGGATGGCTTGATGAAAACAGCAAATGCAATCACAAAGCGAATGCAATTTAATGTACCACATGGAGATTAACGTTTTACTCTCTCTCTCTCTCTCTCTCTCCTCTCTCTCTCTCTCTCTCTCTCTCTCTCTCTCTCTCTCTCTCTCTCTCTCTCTCTCTCTCTCTCTCTCTCTCTCTCTCTCTCTCTCGCTTGTTTGCTTGTTTGTTTGTTGGTTGGTTGGTTGGTTGGTTGGTTGGTTGGTTGGTTGGTTGGTTTGCTTTCGTGTGGCAATGCACTGGGAACAGTATAGTTTGATGCTGGTCACAAAACCTTATATAGAAACCCCTGTACTTACCGTCATCGTGCGCGGAGGCTAGGGGAAAGGGTTGGGGAAGGGTTGTGCACTAGGCTATGATAGAAAGCTCTTACGGTGTCTGTTGTTTGTGGCTGGTTTGGTAAGTAGTGGACAAGATTTGCTTGGAAAGAAGGAAGACAGCTAGCGTTCCACCCTTGACTGTAAAGGGAAGCTGGATATTCTGAAGTAAAAAGGGAACGGAGGCTAAAGAGTAAGAGACCTGTTATGCCTGACAGTTATTATGCCCTTGGTGGATTATTATTTTCACACATGATTCCAGTTTCATTTCTTAAGCGTTTCTACATGTTTGGTCGCTAACACAGGGCTTGCGTGCCAATGCGCGCACACACACGTGCACACAAACTCGTACACACTTGCGCACGCGCACACTCACACACACATACACTCTCTCTCTCTGTCTTCTGTCTCTGTCGTCTGTCTGTCTGTCTATCTTCTGTCTGTCGTCTGTCTCTCTCTCTCTCTCTCTCTCTCTCTCTCTCTCTCTCCTCTCTCTCTCTCTCCTTCTCCTCTCTCTCTCTCTCTCTCTCTCTCTCACTCTGTAGTCTCCTGAGTTTAAAAAATAATGTTCGTTCCCCTCATCTCTTCACAACCCATTATTTCACCTCTTTAATGTTCGCCTGCTAACAGGCAGGTAGGTAAAACTAGTTGCTACGGGAGATGAAGTAGTTGATGTCTTTGATGAGGGACTTGATGCCTGTTTACGCTGAAACAGACTTCCTCCTGTACTTTTTCGACTTAAAAAAAAACCCTGCTCTTGATTCTTAGCTTATTGCTTTAGCATCTGAAGGAATGACGCGGAAGATGGTGATGATCAACTGTTTAGTCTACAGGACTTTTCAAACAATCCAAATGACCATCAGTTTACTCTACAAGAATGTCCAGTATCCTGTTTTTGTGAACTGTTGTTTGTTTGTTCTTTTGTTTTGAGGATGATGGAAGAAGTCCTCGCGTGTTTTTTTTTTTATAATATATTTTACATCTAGTCCCCCTTGTGCATGCAGTTTTGTAAATGTTGTCAACCGTTCCCACCGCACAAATGCCTACGCTTTCGAAAGGCGGAACAGGTTTTAACGTGTGTGCAAGATGTTCTATATACGTTCGCACACGGACCTCGGTTTACAGTTTTTTCTGAAGGGGTGTGGAGTCGGCACTGAATAGGAAAGTTTCAAATGGCAACAGTGTTGGATTCGCTGATTTTCTGCCATCTGCCCACGTGTAAATAGTCTGATCAGTGCTGTTTGAAATCCCACCTCTGGTTTCGCCTTTCAGCCATGGTTTTCAACTGTTGAACAGCAAAGTGTTAACCAAGTGGGGATGTTACAGAGCCCATGACAAAAGTAGGAGGACCTGGATTGCTAAGTAAGCGGAACAACTGCTTATCGTGTGCTCGGTTCTCTTTTCACACTTTGCCCCTGGTCTTTGCTAAACAGGACTGGGGGGTTACACTGAAACAGTCGGTCTGTGTGTGGTGTGTGTGTGTGTGTGTGTGTGTGTGTGTGTGTGTTGTGTGTGTGGTGTGTGTGTGTGTGTGTGTGTGTGTGTGTGTGTGTGTGTGGAGAGAGAGAGAGAGAGAGAGAGAGAGAGGTTTTCAAATATCATTTTTCAGTTTCTGTTGTCGTTGTTATCTTCCTTGTCGTTGTTATCTTCCTTGTCGTTGTCTCTGGTTGTCTTTGTATTGATTGTTTTATTTTCTATTCTTTAATCGAGGATAACATGTAAGCAATATGTGCTTTTTTCATGGTCGTGTGTTGCGTTTTGTATATTGTCATTGTCCACGGAACGAGGCCTACTCTTCAAGCGGACGTTAACTTGCGAGATTTCTCTGCGTTCGCCCGGGTTGTTAGGGTTTCTGTTCCGGTACACGGCAAAATGTAGCCAAGAGCTGTCTCTTTTTTTTTTTTTGGAGTGGGGGAAGGGGAGGGGGGCTTTTTCATGCTTTTGATGAAGGGGCGGGGTAGCCAATAGTTAGAGCGTTGAGTTAGTGATCTGACGGCTCAGGTTTGAACCACCATCGAGGCACTTGTTCGAGGGGACCCTCCCCCCTCTCTCTCCCCAGGAGACTCCACTACCCCGAAAGGTCTTCAGGTGAGACTATAAACCCAGGTCCAACACAACATCTTGTGCACGTCTTAAAACCCCTTCCACCTTTCAGAAAAGCAGGCCGTTGCGTGTCAGTAGGAACGGATGACAAAATTTAAAAGCCAAAATACGTGCACACCGGTGTCGTGTTGAGACATCATCCCCGAAGTTGGAGTGTAGCTACCTTAACTGTGGGCCAAAAACGGTGGCATATGCAAAACCTCCCCTTTGGTAAACCTTAGGTTTAGATCGCTGTGGGGTCACCAACCAGAAGGACCCTGCCCTACTGCTGGTGTGGACTGGTGCCTGTTTTGATCCAGTATAGGCAGGCAGGGCTTCGTGCGGATCCAGAGTGAATGTGTTATCAGCCCTTTCAGGCTGGCAAACCATCACAACATCCCTCTAGAAACCTTCTCCCAGGAGTCTCCAAATCTCGGAAAACTTTGACACCAACCCACTGACCTCAGGCACGGGAGGGAAGCCGAAACTCAATTCACCATAAAACTAGAGAAACAGGGACCTACGATCGGAGATATTTTCCTTCACTGCATAATGACGAGGTTTATCATAGTCATTATAGCTATGGTAGTGCATCTGACTTTGAACCTGGCTAAAGGGCTGTAGTCTCTGCCTTCAATCGTGATATATCTGGCTGTCATCAAATCTACATAGCAAAACCGTGGCTTAACTTTTTATCCAATGTAATTTGATGTAGTCCGCTTGTCTTGGCTGTCGAAGTTGATGGTTGCTTTTGGCTTGTGTTTGTGAATGACCGCTTTCAGCATCAGCCAGAATGCTGTCTTTCCAGTAGATCTTAGCATTGTGTGTGCCAGATGGCCAACATCTAAGACCTGGCGTTTTTTGCTGTTGAAAGCACGGTTATGGCCTTTTGGGGATTCAAATGGGAGGAAAATTGGTGGGGAATTTAGGGAGAGGGGGCTGGGATTTGTTTCAAAACCCTGTACACGCATTAAACCGTACTCCAGTTGCCTTTGCTGAACCGCCATTTGGAAAAAAAAATTAGCAAGTAGTGTTGACGGTTCATTAGCAAACCAGGCCCTGACAACAGCGTGAACTCGGGGACAGCCAAGAAGAAGCCAGGTGCTAACATCAAAACCACCCTTCAATTCACACTGTTCAGAACGCCCTTTGTGCTGTCTGTGGGAACATACAGACCTGGCAAAACCACCCAGTCCTCCGCTTTGTACCATTCCTAACAGTTTCCACTTTGTAGATAGCTCACTGGAGCGGTTTGAAAACAGGATAACGATTAGCATTGGAGTCACACACAGTCAGAAAAGCTTTGGACAGTTGTCATTATCAACAGAAGAGAGTTGAATGAAAGAAGACAGTACTCGAACATTTTTCAGTTGGAATGGCCCACTAGATCTATATAGTTTAGGCAAAATACCCAGCTGTTGCTGTTTTCTGCTGTTATTGCAGTTTGGAGTCAGCCCAAGTCAAAAATCGCTTTTCTCACTTTGAGAAATTACAAGTAGGGGTGCCTGCAATTTCACACAATAAATGATTTGTGATGGAGGGGGGGGGGGGGGGGGGGGGCATAATTCAAGAACGCAGGAATACACAACTGTTATCTAAAATTCTGTTAAATTAACAGGATTCAAATGGTAGCCTAGGGTACATAAAGGGTGTGTGTGGTGTGTGTGTGTGTGTGTGTGTGTGTGTGTGTGTGGTGTGTGTGTGTGTGTGTGTGTGTGTGTAAGGATCGTTGTAGTGTATATATTTTATTCATATGTGGTAAAGTATTGTCTGAAGGAAGTCATGGCCTATATCCATTCTCTTAGAGTTGGTTTGTGGGTGAACCATGGTAGAGGGTGGTTCCAGTGTCATTATTGCCACGGCCAGGTTTGACCGAAAGGTGTGGCAGCGTGTTGCAGGAATGTTCTCTCTCACCTTACGTACTGAGGACGTAGGTGGGGATAACCTTACCGACATTTATACATTTTATGAAATCTAGAACATGTCAGTCTGTGACATGCTTTTGTGGACTATTGGCCTAGTGGTTAGATTTTGATCTGATAGCAATCTGAGGGCGTGGAGTGGAATCACCGCTGAGGTGTTCGTGTGAAGCGATACTTCCCCAGCAGTTCACATTGGTCCTCACTCTATTCTCCTTGAGAGTCCTTTGGATGAGGCCCAGATCCGATACTCCCTGTGTGAATGCACACATAAAGTCTGGCACATACGTTACGACACCCTTTTCATTTTTTGCGCAAGAGCAGGCCACTGGTAGATAGGCATCCATGACATAAACATACCCAGCATGCAGTAGATGACTTGGCAGAGGATTGGGCTCCGCTAGGTTGCACATGTCCCAAGACACGCTTCCTTAAGTTGTCAGTGTAGGGCCCTGCTGACTGCTGAGGGGGTTCAGGGAGAAGTGGCAGCAGCCCGAGTGGCCTTGGACAGACTACGTCCTGGGCTGTCTGCAACTGTGTTCGTCTTGCCATTGTGTGGAAATGAAGATATATACAGGGTGCGTGGCTGATACAGCCTGTCTGTGATCTTTTGTTAGTGAAGGGGGGGGGGGGGAGGGGGGTCATGGAAAGCCACACAGAAGTCCCAAAGACTGTGATTGACCCCCCCCCTCCCCTCCCGTCCTTGGCTAGAGCTTCAAGGTTCCCCAATGGTGAGATCTTGTGCACGCAACGGTTTTTGCCCACCAATTTAGGTAACCACATTCCGACTTCGGGATGATATATAAACATGACAACAGTATGCACACTTTTTTTTTATTTTATAAATCTCATCTGTTCCTCCTGGCATACAATGGACTACTTTTTCGAAAGGCGGAAAGGATTTTAGCGTGAGGGCAAGGTGTTCTGTATGTGTTAGCACACAGAAGCTCGGTTGATACGAGAGTGGAGTCAGTACTGATGTTAACTCCAGGGGGAAAATCTTCCCAAACAGGTGCCTCGGTGGTGGCTGGAACCCGGGTGATCAGATCGCGAGCTCAATGCTCTAACCACAAGGCTATGCCGCCCCCTGAAGAGCATTCAATTATCGCTGGAGTCAAGTCGTTACATTGCAAACTGAGCTTTAAAAACATCTGACATCTTACACTAGAGAGTAACAGTCATTACTTGATCTTAGCTGCAGCAACTCTAACGAGCTTTTGACTAAAAGAAGGAAGATGCCACCACCACCAAACCACATCTGACAAGATAAACCACTGGGTTGACATGCAAGTTCCACGTGCAGTCTTCACAGAGACTTCTTCACAACTAACTGCAACTGCATTCTGAAAAAAAAGAGATGACTTCCATACAGCGCGCAGTGCTAACAACTACAAGTAAATGTCATTGTGTAATAGTAATACTTCCAACTTTTCCAATCCCCGCAAAGCAAACTCCACTTTTCAGGCAAACATGACGGGCGTTCTTCCTATGACCTCACCCTTTTCACATGAAGAGAGGAGGCCAAAAGAAAAAGGGATGGGGGGTGAGGGGAGAGAGAAAAGAGAGCTGGAGCGGTTATTCTTCCTTCAAACAGCCTTCCGTGTGTTGGCATACAGCAGCCGGGGATTATTGTATTGGCGGCGTAACGAGCGACAAACGGGGCCCCTGTCCACAAGCGGATGGCCATGCTGCGCATACTGAGCTGCCTATAACATCTGTCCCACACTGACCCCCCGCACCCCCTCCCTAAGCCTCTTTCCTTCACCTCTGACCCCCACGGGGTCCCGGGGTTGAGCTGGCACGCGACGCCATGTTTATTGACGGAAAATACAATTTGGAAAGTCGACTGCCAAACAGAGGCGGGGGGCTGAGCAGGAGCGGGAGCTGGCGTGCCACAACGTCATTTGCCCCTCATCGGCCTGCAATTTGCCCGCCATTTGCACGCCTTTCCCCCATTTTTCTTCTTTTTTTTTCTCTCCCTGGTCTGATCAGCAAAGAGGGGGTAGGGGGGAAGCAGCTGCCCTTGTGAGGGGCAAACAGAGTGGCAGTTAGCCTTCAACAGGGCAGGCAAATCGCGTGAAGCGACTCTCCTGCTCCTCTTGTCTTCCCTCCTGATCCCTGGCCGCTTCAGCCCCCCCTTTTTCACTGTGTGCTGCTTTCCCCAAACTGCAACCCATTCCTGTCCTTGCGCTCCCCTCTTAGCCCTCTGGCTTCTCCTGCCCGCCTGATATTGACCGGCCTCCCAGATCGTTGGCCAAGCACCTGATTCAGCTTGTTGTAGACGGGACTATTTCCCCAGGGGCCTTCATTCCTCTCGTTTAGACCTCTCCTGGATGTGGACGTGCCACTCAGGTTGGAGCTAAACGCGATTACCGGCCCTTGGCAGGCAAAACACAGCCTGGGCAAAATGAGAGAGTGAGAGAGGGGGTTGGGGGTGAAGGGGGGGGAGGGGAGCAGATGGAGAAGTGTGCGGCACACCGATACACAAATCACATCACCACCAAGACTTGCGCTTGGTAATGGCAGGATTAGACGGTCAATTGGAGAAATCATTTCATTCTCCTCGTCAATCCAGCGCTGCTAGCAGCAAGGAGCAACCCCTTCATTTGGCCCTGGTAATAGAGAGGCAGGGAGAGGGGAGGAGGAGGAGGAGGAGAGGGCGCACAAGGAGGGACGAGCCAGGACAAGGCATGGCATGGCATGGCAAGGCATGGCATGGCATGGTATGGCATGGCATAGCAAGGCAAGGCAAGGCAAGGCGAGGCGAGGCAAGGAAAGGCCAGGCCTTCCCCACCTAATTGTTTCCGATCAGCGCTGGCTGCCGGCCATTGTGCCGCCACTCACAGACGCGGTAATTGTAAGCTCGATCCCTGCCCCTGCCTCTAATCCCTTTATTTATGACAAAAATATTTGTCACGAAACGAGAAACGTTGGCGAGTGCAAATAACCTGTCTGCTAACGGAGTTGCCGGCCCTGCCGTCGTTTCGCCGAGAAGGTGGTGGTTGGAGAGGGGAGGGGGGAAGAGGAGGGGCGGTAATCAGCATTGTGACGACAAGCGGTTATCGGTTCCTGCCCACAAGGGGACGCGGCAAACCATAGCTTTTCTAATGAGGTTTTACGGAGGGGAAAATCGAGTGCCCCGATCTAAATTACTATCTGAATGCCAAATCAATGGGTGCTAATAGCAGAGGCGCTGAATCACGAGGGACAGATTGCAAAACAAGCGTCAAGACACGGGTGCGTCTGCGGCGGGGCCTGAAGGAAAAGATGCACCGCTAATCTGCTGGCACGAGCATCATCATCATCATCATCATCATCATGATCGTCACTCACAGAACATCCTCCTCGTCAGTCTAAGGACGTTCCCCTTGCCTCCTCCTCTCCTTCCTCCTCCTCCTTCTCCTCCTCGTCCTGTGTGTTGGGGTAAAGAAGGAAACTTCCTGAATGGAGGATGCCCACCACGGAGAGGATGACGGCAAAGCTCGTGACAGTGGAATTATACAGTGTGATGTCTGTGAGTCTGAGGACCTAATGACTTTTCCTGTTGGAGTCACTCCCCTGGCGTTTCCTTTGCATCTGCAATAATGACGTCTGGGAGGTTGTTTGTTTAACAACCCTCAGAATGATGAAAATAGCTGATTAAGTTGGTTAGAGAAACATATTTGATTAGCATACCATAGAGGTAGACTTGGTGTTGGTAAATTGTAAACTGAGTTTGCGCACGTGCGTAAGTTTGTAGCCGGGAAAATGGAAGCTTGACAAAACAGTAACATTTACTCTTGAAAATCATATGTATGCATTGATATTATGTACGAGCTCTCAGATTTATCAGTAGTGAGATTTTGTGTATGTGGTCGTTTTTACCCTCCTTTAAGGTAGCTTCATTCCGACTTCGCGGAATCTGTTGTTGATAAAGGGCAATAAAAAGAAAAAAGGATATGAAGTAATATCAAAGAAAAAGGGAGGCATGGACATGCTCCCAGAATGACTGCACTGGCCCCATGACCAGGCAGACGAGCAGGAAAGAAATGACTGGACAGGTATTGAGGATTCCATTTCGCTTCCTCTCCGAAACCTCACTTCTCTGTGTACAGTCAGAGGTGCTTTGGTAAAACTAAAGTTAACTCTGTGTAGTAGTAGTAGAGTAGTAGTAGAGTAGTAGTATAGTAGTAGTAGTAGTAGTCGTCTTCAGTTTAACGTCTTTCCACATTAAGTGATACCAGACGATCTAAAGGAATAATTGGAAAGGTGTGTGTGTGTGTGTGTGTGTGTGTGTGTGTGTGTGTGTGTGTGTGTGTGTGTGTGTGTGTGTGTGTGTGTAAGTGTGCATAGATATATCATATTAACAAATAGAATTGCTAAACAACATAAGTTAATGAAAATACAAACTTGAATAAAAAATATTACAAAAACTTCATTAGTTATAACAAATGCCCTATGGGACTTGACTGTAAACCTTTTACAATATCAAACATCAGGTCTACATCATAGAGAACTTCTTCAATAGAAGTCTTTAAAATGATAGGCAAATATGGCTTTAAATTCTGGCAATCAAGTATGACATGAGCATTAGAAATATACTCTCCACATAAGCATTTAACATTCTTGCGTGTGTGTGTGTGGTGTGTGTGTGTGTGTGTGTGTGTGTGTGTGTGTGTGTGTGTGTGAGTGTGTGGTGTGTGCGCGCGCACACATCAGAATCTTGCCAGACGAGGGTAGGTCTGAGATGGTAAAATCTAACTTTCAGGATAGGAACTGAGTGCAGACTAGGCAGATTAAGATAGATATGCCCCCCCCCCCCCCCTTTCCTTGCCCTGTCGATCAGAAAAGTGAAGAAATCACACAGGCATATATGCGCAGGTGTGTGTGTGTGTGAGAGAGAGATTATTTTATTCATTATTTAATCTTTTATATCGAGGATAACAGAATAAGCAATCATGTGCTTTTTTTCATCCGGTCCCCGTGTGTATGCAGTTTTGTAAATATTGTCATCTGTTCCACCGGCACACGATGGCCTACTCTTACGAAAAGCGGAACAGGATTTAACGTGTGCGTAAGATGTTCTGCGTGCGTTCGCACACGGGGCCTCGGTTTAAAGTCTCATCCGAAGGACTTTTGGGGAGAGGAGAGAGAGAGAGAGAGGAGAGAGAGAGAGAGAGAGGAGAGAGAGAGAGAGAGAGAGAGAGAGAGAGAGAGAGAGAAGAGAGAGAGAGAGAGGGTTGTAAAATCTGCAGTGGGTTTCAGTTGGTATAGTACATTACCCCGCGGTTGACGCATGGGTGTGTGTTGGGTTCAACTCCATTAGCTGAACTACAGATGCCCGATTGCAGCTCGTTTCTGCACCAGAACCAGCCTCTTTCTACGTGGGTGGCTGTAGTGGTCCTATAACACAAAGGCGAAAAAGACATGACATGAAAGTAGTAGCACTGTATCAGGTAGGATTAATGACGATGTCGCCTACGCGCAATATCTCCATCAAAGGCCTATCAATAGGGGAAAGAAAAGAAAAAGAGAAGGAAAGAGAAAGCCAGCAGTCCACAGACGACTGAAAAAGAGGGGATGGGGTTTGTTTCTCTGTGTGTGGTTTTCTTTTTTTTTCTTTTTTTTCTTTTAATGCTCACCAAGACCGCACGCATTCAGACTACGACAGCCGACCACGCATGCTAGGCAGTCGTGGTTGGTGCGGTGTTCCGTCACTGGTTAGTGAAAGGTAGTACAGTCGTACCAGACATTTTGATCTTACCCACATCGCCCATTGGCAGCTTGACGGCAAAACAACTGTGAAGTTTGTGTCAAAGGTGTATGACCCCTCTGCTGTACATATGGAGAAGTCGATTAGCCAAACCAGCCATTCAGTGCCTTGCTTTTCTGAAAGCGTTGCGAAACTTTAGACTTATATGATGGCAATGATGTCTTGTTCGAACAGACAGACGGAGTGACATGTCTGGTCCCTAATGATGACCTTTACCTACCCCACGGGCATGTCAGTCTTGTGTGAAGGGCCAGGCTGAGTGGCGTGTCCTCTTCAAAATGATGACCCTTACTTATACCACGAACGGGGGTCCTCTGTGAATATGAAAACTACTAAGACTCGAACTGTTCACAGGCATGGAATTACAAAGGAGAAGTCAAAACTGAAGTCACCTTTAAAGTAGGGTGGAGGAGGGGCAGCGGAATCTTAGATACTTTTGTGTTTGACTGACGATAAGAGAAGGTAACGAAGATGATTCTGGAGCGACCAGTTAGGAGGCTTGAGACTATGGGACAGGGCTGTATTGGGTTTTCCCTATCCTACCCTACCTTTGCGTCGAGCAGGGCTCAGGTCAAATTGTCAACAATGTTTGCAAACAGCTAAAATAACAAAAACAACAACAACCTAATATTTTTTGTTTCCTTAATTATGGTATGTTTACATGGATGGATTTCTTCCACTCTCTTGCTAGGGGTTTGGTTTGCTTTGCTTGTAGATCTATATAATAGCTATGTGTTGCCACCTTTTCAAGTATTATACAATCAATAAGAATGCTTCTGAGTCAAGTGGTGGGGTTTCAAGTGTGGCATATTATGGTTATGCCAGATTTGAATCACTATATCGTTTTTGAAGGCAGCTTATGTCCTGGTGTGATTGACCCTTACGAGGGACGACTGCAGAGCTGGTTTAATCTGTAGAATATAGCTATACAGTGTCTCTTTGCCCTGTGTGTGTGTGTGTGTGTGTGTGTGTGTGTGTGTGTGTGTGTGTGTGTGTTGTGTGTGTGTGTGTGCTCTGTCTGTCTGTCTGTCTGTCTGTCTGTCTGTCTGTCTCCTCTCTCTCTCTCTCTCTCTCTTCTCTCTCTCCTCTCTCTCTCTCTCTCTCTCTCTCTCTCTCTCTCTCTCTCTCTCTCTCTCTCTCCTCTCTCTCTCTCTCTCTCTCTCGTGTATGTGTGTATTGCTTTCCATGCATTTCTATGTCATTATGTATATTTTTCCTTTTATTGTTGCTGTTGGACTGTAGTTTATTTATTTTGTTTTCTTTTCTTTCGAGGGCTGGATGTAAAAAAGCTTGTAATGCTTAATCTATTACCCTCTGAAAAATAAAATTTGTTCAAAAAATGTGTTCTCTCTCTCTCTCAGTACACATTTCCTATCTTACTATCCCCACGCTGTGTGTATGTGGTGTGGAGTGGGTGGGGTAGAGGAATCAAGGGATCTTTACATTTGAAAAGCAAAAAGGAAGAAGGAGTTTTAGGCTGAAAAATGTCTCGGTTTTAAATAAAAACAAAACTGTTTCATGCTTCTTTGAAAAAGATAAGAAAGCGGAGGCCTGACAGACTTAAGCAACTCCATTACAGTGGCAAGTTTGCCTTGAGAGCTTCACAAACAGACTCCCAATAAGGACGTAGAGTTTTCCGTGTGTTTTTCTTCCCTACGTTTGAAAAACTGTTCATATAATAACTGGTCGCTTTGTACCGTGAAGTGGTGGTACTCTTCGGGCCTTAGCAAACATTTTCGTTTTCAGTGGCAAAGGGGAAAAAAACTTTAAGGGGTTTAAAAAAAAAAAAAAACTTGTGTATTCATTTTCCTGTTCTCTCTTTTTGTTTGTTTTAATTGACAGAATGCGGTAGAAAGAGTGGGTAGTCGAGAAGCGTGTGAAGGTTTCGGGGGGGATATGGATTATGTGGGGTTGAAAATGGCGTGTTTGCCTGTATTTGTGTCACTGCTGTGACACTTTTCAGGCTGTAGTTGTTCACTAATTTGTTCTTTACCTGTCAGAATACGGGGAAGGAGAGAGGCGCGAGTGGGAATACTCCTCCGTGTTAGGATAGCTGTGGAGGAAAGTGTTTGTTTTTCTAGTTTTAGGCTTTCTTTTGGGGTCTGGAGGGAGTTTCTCAGGGCATGCTTTCTATGCTCTGTTTGTTTATCACTGTATGACATATGCCAGTGTTGAACAAAATCCAGTGCATGTCAAGCAAAGCCATGAAATAATGTGTGCAGACAGCTGTATGAAAAGACCAAGAATAAAAATTGTTCACGTGAACGTAAAACATGTTTTACGATTTTAGAAACAGATCGGTTGAAACATGAATTAAAATGACCATAAAACTATTACTTTTGGTGCTGTTGATGGCATGGTAAACTCCTGCTTAGGGGTCATGGTTTTGAATCCCTTTAGAAGACGTTTTCTCTGGTTCCCGCTGATTCTTACCGAAGTCTTGAGTTCCTGGGAAATCTTGAACATTACAGTGGAACTTTAGCTGCTTAATTGCTGCAAATCGTAGGGTGTTTGTCAAGTTATTTGCTCTCTCTGCAAGTGTCTGCATCTCTCAGGTCTGGTTGACCTTAGAATATTATGAAACGAACGCATAGTACAGCTATCTTTTCGTCTCAAACATCGTGGGACCTCCATTGCATCATCGTCTTTATGATCAACGCCATCATCCTTGATCACAATCTATTCAGTGTATTCAGTGGCGCTGGTCTCATGGTGGGATTTAGTTTTGGTTCTGCCTGTAGTGAATTTTGTGTCAAAGCCTTCAGAATCTGGATGGGGCTTTCTCAGAGAGATGTCAGTTGTGGTCATCCCCATTTCAGGTGGGTGTCTCTGCCAGTCACTCTGACCCGGCAGCTCAACTGTTACTGTCGTCAGCAGGAGGTTGATGTGGTGATTTCCTGCCTAGGGTGACCCCTAGAGAAGCTGAGGTCTCTGATACCTTGTTCCCTACCACCGCCAAGGTTATGGGACACCTTTACCTCTTACCCCTTTTTTTTTTTTTTTTTAAACTATTCATTATTATCATAACTTTTATCAGTTCATCATAAAAAGAAAGAAAGAAGAAAAAAAGAAATGGAGGGTGAAAAGCAAAAATGATAATGCAGTTCTTTAGTGTCATGATCACAGGGTGATCACAATGTGATGCATGTCGCAGGAATTCAGAGTCTTCAGAAAACGTGTATTGGAGGAAAGTATGGCTAGACAATGCTGCAAGCGAACGGTCAGCCTGTCGTGGTGTGTGTAGTGGGCTGGCAGAGTTGCTGTCGTCATGATGGAGAGCGCGGGCACATTTTCTAGTGCCCTGTGAGGAAACACAATCGGAACGAAGATGATTCTGTTCTATTGGAAGCAACAGGCTGGAAATGTTTGCCCATCACGGATCAGGTTTGATCGAGGTAAACACCCAGATTGCAGACAGTTCTTGTCACAGGGATGCTGAATGCTGTGGGGATTGCTCCTTTTGACGGTGCGATGGAACCAGCCCGCCCATGCTTGCTTGTTTGGGGGTGTGGGGGGGTAAGGGGCGCAGGATAACCAGCTTTAGGGGGGGGGAGGGAGAGAGAGAGAGAGAGAGAGAGAGAGAGAGAGAGAGAGAGAGGAGAGAGAGAGAGAGAGAGATGGGCGATAGCGATGGCTAAGGGATGGGATGTGTGTGGATTAGGAAAAAGATTGCAGATCCAATACATTCCCAGATCCGCCATTTGCTCAACCGCCCTGACAAAATAGAAGTTTGGGAGCCACCTCCCCCCCCCCCCTCTCTCTCTCTCTTTACCCTCTCTCTCCCCTTCCCTCCCCCTTCTCCGCCACTCTGCAATATTTGATACTGGGATAGCTATAAAAATGTGCACGCGTCTGTGTGCAAGCGCGCGCGTGTGCTTGTGCGTAAGTGCTTAACCTGCGTGCGTTTGTGCATGAATGTGTATTTATGTGTGTGAACAATATTGCAAAGAAAGTAGATATTGAACTTGATATAGAAAAGAAAATAACCCCCTTCCCCCCAAAAAAAAAATCGGAAAACTGTTTAAAACTGAATAGAACTCGTATAAGTATCTTCAACTAAACATTTCTATGCTTTCGTTTTTCTCTCCATTTTTCCTCCTCAGCTAATCATGGACTCTGTCTGGTCTGTGTTCCCTGTGGGGTATGACAGTGAAGCCTCGCCTTCCTTGTCGCGTCTCCACACTGTGTACCGGCACATCTCCACACTGTGTACCGCACCTCACCTAGCAAACTACACTTTTCTCAAAGAGAGTGGGAGGGACGTCCAGGAAGACAAGAGATGAAAGGATAGAAAAGGAAAGTCCGGGAACAAAAGCGTACACCTAAAAAAAAAATGTGGCACAGGCTGAACAAGACAGCATCAAAGATGCAGAGGGCTGGAAGCAGGTTTGAGAAAGATTAACCCCTTAGAGCCGGCAGATACAAGTGAAACTCATTTCCTCTGCTGTAGCCGGTGTGCAGGCTGTGCAATTTGTAGCTTCTTCCTCCCTCCACGCTGCAATTATCGACAGCTCGCCAGTGCTGTGTGCGTGGTGCGGCCCGGCCCGGCCCATCAATGGCCTGCACAAAAGATTTCCATTAAACTGCTTCTGATGGTGTTCGTTACACCCTCTTTCTTCTTCTTCTCCTCCTCAGTGATACCCTCCAGAAGAATCTGGTGGAATCACTCCCCGGCCCCCTTGTTCCATTCCAGATGGTTTCAGCTGTCCTGGTGTCTGCGTGAGAGGAGTTTGTGCATGTGGATAATCAATGTGCAAAGAAACTGTCGAAGCATGTGTACGGTTTTTTTTCTCATTGGTTGGCTCGCTCCTCCCTCCCCCCTCCCCCACTCTGGGGGGTGTTGGGGGTGTTTTTTTCAGTATAAATAGCATCCTCACCTTTCGGAAACTTTGTGCTAGAAATTTCCCCTTTGCCATCACTCTCTTTGTTTCTGTTTTTTCTTGACCCCCCCCCCCTCTCTCCCTCCCCCCCTCCCTCCCTCTCCCTCTCTCTCTCTCTCTCTCTCTCTCTCTCTTCTCTCTCTCTCTCTCTCTCTCTCTCTCTCTCTCTCTCTCTCTCTCTCTCTCTCTCTCTCTCTCTCTCTCTCTCTCTCTCTCTCTCTCTCTCTCTCTGTCTCTCTCCACTGTATGTAAATACATATGTTGCATGCATAAGATTCTGGTTTAAATCATTACACATGGATTCTGAAAGATTGCCACATAAAGCTTACCATATGTTATTAGAATTAGATAACAAAGGCAAACAATGTTGGGCCTCTAAAATCGGGGAAATATTATGTTTTACTGGATATAATATCGTTTGGTTAAACCAAGGAGTAGGTGACATAAAAATGTTCTTGCATGTCTTTAAACAAAGAATTGTAGATTGGTTTGCCCAGGAATGGACTGGCACCATTAGAGACCGTATGCGATATGATGGTTATAGAAACTTTAAGACTATTTTTGAAAAAGAAAAGTATATTAGTGACATGGATATATATTGTTTCCGCGTTGCAGTTACACAAGTGCGTTTCAGTGTTTTACCATTGAACAATAATACACAGAGGTATAATAGTTTAAACGAAGCTAAGCATTGTCCTGTATGTAAAGGCCAAATAGAGAATGAAGAACATTTTTTGTTGCATTGTCCTGTCTATGAAGATTTGAGGGAAAGGTTTCTTAAATATTCTAAAAGACTTCCTTTACATGTGCTACTAAAAGCTACAGTACCTGCTGATAGATATAATTTATCACGATTTATTTTTCATGCAACCAACAGAAGAAATAAGATAACTCTCCAGAAATTGTTCTACATTTAAATCACGGTTGATTGTGACGTACGTGAATTACTTTGTGATGAACGTTTAAGATATGGATTATATAACTTTCGTGTCTAATTATTGCTGTTATATTATTTCATATACATATATGCTGATGGTGATGTGTTTGTAATACCCATGTCATATGCCCACACTCTACACCCACCATTCTTTTGCATTGTGGCCTAAGGCCGATGTACAGTAAAAGTCTGAAGTCTCTCTCTCTCTCTCTCTCTCTCTCTCTCTCTCTCTCTCTCTCTCTCTCTCTCTCTGTCTCTCTGTCTCTCTGTCTCTCTGTCTCTCTCTCTCTGTCTCTCTCAGGAGATAAAAAGTTAGAAGTTGTAAATAAATATTGCTATTTGGGGTATGTTTTTACAACAAAGCTTTGTCATAGGCAGGGTACGGAACATTTGTGTGTAAAAGGGAAAAAAGCACTAATAAGTTTAATTAGCGCTTTAAAAAAACAAAAAAAATTAAGGATATATCTTACCAGGTTTATTTTAAAGTTTTTGATGTAAAAATTAAACCAATATTGCTATATGCATCTGAAGACTGGGGTTTAAATCGCTTAGAATCTGTTGAAAAAATACATTTGATGGCTTGTAAACGTTTTCTGGGGTTCCTGTTAAAACACCAAATAAAATGGTTCATGGGGAAGTTGCCAGATATCCTTTCTTTGTAAATTCATGTATTTGTGCAGTTAAATATTGGTTAAAATTACTTCAAATGAGTCATCAGAGGTTGCCTAGACAGGCCTACGAAATGCAATTAATTCTAGATCAAAAAGGTAAAAAATGTTGGGTAGCAAGTGTAAAGGAATTGTTGTGCAATTTGGGGTTTAACATCGTGCTACAACAGCACGTTGGTGATATTCAGGGATTCCTTAGTGTTTTCAAGCAAAGATTAATAGATATGTTTATTCAGGAGTGGTCAGGTGTCTTGAGAGAGAGAGAGGGCAATAGGTGCGCAACATATAGATCTTTTAAGACTGTTTTTGAAAAAGAACTGTATCTTCATAGTATCGATATTTATTGTTTCAGAGTTGTACTGTCATAGGCCAGAATGATTGTTTTAAATAATAATCTTAATAGATAAAAAAAACAACTATCAAGATAAAAACTGTTCTTGGTGCAAAAACGTTATTGAAGATGAATACCATCTCATATATATTTGTTAATTATATACAGATTTACGAACCAGTTACCTGAAAGATCTTCATGTGCCTATGCCTTGTCTTCTTCAGGTACATAGTAAATATCGTTCAGTGCAGCTAGCAAATTTTTTATTCCATATTGTTCGAAGAAGAAAGACCATGGCATAACTTATGTAAACTAAGCTAGTAATAGAAAAAAAAAAGCCTACAGCGTAAAAGAAGAGTTGTATCAAGTGTATTGCTGCTTTATTGTGACATTTTGTACAAATTCGTTATATACACGCACATCCACTCCCCCATCTCCCACTTGGTTTTGAAATGTGGCCCAAGGCTGATGCTCAATTAAGAAAAAAACACTTTCATCTCTCTCTCTCTCTCTCTCTCTCTCTCTCTCTCTCTCTCTCTCTCTCTCTCTCTCTCTCTCTTCTCTCTCTCTCTCCTCCCCTCTCCTCCCTCCCTCCCTCCCTCCCTCCCTCCCTCCCTCCCTCCCTCCCTCCCTCCCTCCCTCCCTCTCCTCTCTCTCTCTCTCTCTCTCTCTCTCTCTCTCTCTCTCTCTCTCTCTCTCTCTCTCTCTCTCTCTCTCTCTCTTCTCTTTCTTTCTTTCTTTTCTTTCTTTCTGAGCCTTCCCAGTCCAAATCTTACCGTTATAAACTGACTAACAAGCTTCACGGAAGCCAGAATATGTTTGCTAAGGCCAGCAGCGCAGGTAGACTTCATGCCGAGTTAAAAGCACAGGAGATAGAACTATACTAGCACCGCGCATCTTACCGCCGTGACCATGTCCAGAACAGTGGAAAACACAAACCAGTCTTTTACACACTCCTCTTCTCGTCTTTTCTTTTGCAAAAAAAGATATCTTTTTCTCTATCGTGTGTTGATTAAGAGGCTATCCATAAAGCTAGATAGCTTTGATAAACACGTCACATCACTATAACGAAAGGAACCTGCAAGGTGGTTAAGGCAAGGCCCCCCAAAAAAAACAACAACCCATAGAGTGAGTGAATAGAGGTGGGTGTAGAACCTCGATTCTTGGCCTAAAACTTTGTCCCTGCCCGCTGTGGTGCTAGTTGAAGAGCAGCAACCATAGTGGTCTGAAAGGAAAGAGGAGAGGATGTAGCTGGAGAAGGATATGATGCGCGCCCTGGGGCAGCAGTCAGTCACAGTGTGAGCTTCATTTCCGCTCTCCAAGCGGGAGTGCGAAAGCTGCAGCTCCTGGTTTGTTCCGCCATTATCGGCCTGCGCCTCCCACTGAGAACCCCCGCCTGCCCTGCACACCAAGAGGTTCCTTCCGTGCAAAGGCCTTGGCTGTGTTCATTGCCCTCACACATTACTGTCGCCTGCCCACACAACCCATAACTAGTCTTGACAACCCTCACTGTCCCTTCTACTCCTATGTGCTGAACCCACTGTCTCCCTACAGTTTTCGGAAAACTCATTGTGTGTGTGTGAGGGGGAGGGATGGAAGATGAGTTGGAAGCCTCCCCCCCCCCCCCCCCGCCAAATTTGACTTGCACAAGTCACACTGCATCCAATCTCGTGCAGAGAACGAAGCCAAATCTTAGAATCCTGAACAAGACAACCATTTTCTCTCTATGGCACCCATCTCACTGTCTACCACCCTCTTCCTCTCTTGCGTTCAGAGGAACGAAGGAAATATAGAGAAGAGAAAAGAAAAGTCTAGCCTGGCAGCCATGCACAGAGCACAATCTGGGTGATTTGTTTCTGTGCTGCACACTTTGGGCGAGTTGTTTCTGCACCATACACTCTGTGAGCACATGGATTATTTCTGCGCAAACTAACGTGACTTAGGAAGGACACACAGGACTGACAAGGATAACGCTGGCTTCGATAGCAGTCGCTATCTGTCTGTTTATCTAGTCACCGCTATGGTGTCTCATCAGACCACCCTCTCCACTAGGCAGCGCAGGCTTTCTGGAGACATTAAGAGAGAATAGATGTGCTTAGCAAGATCGTTTTCTCTGTTGTATTGCTGTCCATCTGTATCAGTGTTCGGGTGGACTAAAGCGTTTGGCGGTGCCTGAGACAGAATCGGTATCGGTCAGTTGTCCAGTAGTGATTGCCAGGCAGGGTTTTGGCCTTGTCGCTATCGTCCTTGTGTCCCCAGTCCAGTGGAGAGAGAGAGAGAGAGAGAGAGAGAGAGAGAGAGAGAGAGAGAGAGAGAGAGAGAGAGAGAGGACCACTCAGTGAATTTTAATAAAGGCCACAGGCCTGTCTGCAGAGTGACACATGCACAAACCACAAAAACAGAAAAATAAAATGGTCATAATACAAAGAACAAAAGCTTTTAATGAGGCAAGGAAATAAAAGGAAATTATCAGTTGATGTAAAAGGATGTTTCTTTGTTTCTAATCAGTAACTGTTAATATGCTGTTCTCTCTGTCTTGGAACATAAAAAAACGTAGAAACATCTCTTGTGATTATACAATTTTCATTCTGCTGCAATGATTGATTGTGTAACAAAGGTCGAGAGAGAGAGAGAGAGATAAGAGATAGAGAGAGAGAGAGAGAGAGAGAGAGAGAGAGAGAGAGAGAGAGAGAGAGAGAGAGAGAGAGAGAGAGAGAGAGAGAGAGAGAGAGAGCATCATTACAGCCTGTTAATGGAACCCCTTGTGTGCGGGATGAAGGCCCCTCAGCTGGCCCCACAAAGGGAAGCTGCAGATAATGGGGCTGGATGGAAGGAAGGAAGGAGCTGTGGCTTGCACACTGCACAGGCCTGCAGGAGGAAAGGAATTTCTGCTGTGCTCTGTGCAGCCTGCCGCACCTTGCCCGAACCTCCCTCCCACCGTCCCCTGTCTGACTGAAGTGTGGAGGACAGGATAGGGCAACTGATAGGTATGGTTTGGGGCTCCCTGTCTGATTGAAGTGTGGAGGATAGGACAGGATAGGGCAACTGATAGGTATGGTTTGGGGCTCCCTGTCTGACTGAAGTGTGGAGGACAGGATAGGGCAACTGATAGGTATGGTTTGGGGCTCCCTGTCTGATTGAAGTGTGAAGGATAGGACAGGATAGGGCAACTGATAGGTATGGTTTGGGGCTCCCTGTCTGATTGAAGTGTGGAGGACAGGATAGGGCAACTGATAGGTATGGTTTGGGGCTCCCTGTCTGATTGAAGTGTGAAGGATAGGACAGGATAGGGCAACTGATAGGTATGGTTTGGGGCTCCCTGTCTGATTGAAGTGTGGAGGACAGGATAGGGCAACTGATAGGTATGGTTTGGGGCTCCCTGTCTGATTGAAGTGTGAAGGATAGGACAGGATAGGGCAACTGATAGGTATGGTTTGGGGCTCCCTGTCTGATTGAAGTGTGAAGGATAGGACAGGATAGGGCAACTGATAGGTATGGTTTGGGGCTCCCTGTCTGATTGAAGTTGGAGGATAGGACAGGATAGAACAGGCTGATAGGTGTGGCTTGGAGCTCCCTGTCTGTTTGAAGTATGGAGGATAGGACAGGATAGAACAGGCTGATAGGTGTGGCTTGGAGCTCCCTGTCTGTTTGATGTGTGGAGGATAGGACAGGCTTTGCAAGTTGAAATTGCGGTTTTTTATGTATTTATTTTTTGTTTTTGTTTTTTTCATTGGCTAGAGGTCTGAGGTTCACCGGTAGATATATTTTGCATATGCAACTGTTTACCATCCATCAAGGTAGCCACATTCCTACTGTGGGGTGATGTCTTAACATGACACCTTTATGGATGCATTTTTGATCATGTTTGATCCGTTCCTGCCAGCACCAAATGGCCTACACTTGTGCAAGGCGGAATAGATTTTCAACATGTATGCAAGATGTTCTGCATCCCTTCACACATCGGACGTTGGTTTATAGTCTTATGGGAAGGACTTTCTAGGGACTGGAGTCAGTACTGAGGTTAATTCAAGGAAGAAAATCTCCTTGAACAGGCACGTTTGGTGGTGGATCAAACCTAGGGTGTCCGATCGTGAGCTGAATTCTGTTACCTCTAGACTGTTCTGCCTCTCTTAGTTGAGCCTTTGAGGGTATTGTAGTTTCTTGTCTTTTGTGCGCATGCATGCATATACATTTCATGCTCTTGAATGCACATGTGCATATGTAGTAGTTGTAATAACAAGAGTAGTTGTAGGTGTGAGCTTTGAATTAGGTGTGTCCTGTTCGAAAATCATGTGAGTGTTGCAAGTAAGCATTTTGTTTCGCATTTTTAACTTTTTCCCACCAACCCTGCTTTCGCGTAGACTGCTAGGTAAAATATTTCTGGCATTAGAGAAAACTTTTTCCAGGTTATTGATGACACCATTGTAGTGACACAGAGAATGGAGGACATGTTGAAAGGCAAAGGGGACCGTACAGCTGGAGATGGACAGAAGGCTTAAAAAATAAAGGACAAAAGAAGAGTTCCAGAAAATGTCATGGACTCAGAGAGGAGAGAGAGAGAGAGAGAGAGAGAGAGAGAGAGAGAGAGAGAGAGAGAGAGAGAGAGAGAGAGAGAGAGAGAGAGAGGAGAGAGAGAGGAAACCCCATTAGGGCAGTTTAATGGCCCCGTTGTGTGGTTAAAGGCAGGACTGTGCAGCAGCAGCAGGACTGCACAAAGCAGCGCTGCCGATAATTGCAGTGGGGATGAAGAAACTCAGTCTGGCACACTGCCGTGGAAAAGGAAATGAAGTTCAGCTGTGTGGCCACAGGCTCTGCTCATAGGGCAGCTTTCCCAGCCTCTGCCGCCCCCATACCCTCCTGAGTGAAGCTTGCGGGGGAAACGAGGTGTGTGGAGGTTTAGCCGTGTGGAGGTTTGTAGTTTTGAGGGGTATAAAACCAACTTTGCTGACCTTGCTTGTATCGACGCCCTGGTCAACCATAAGGGTCAGCCCAGGGCAGGTACCGCGTTGTGAGAAAACCCACACCAACCACACATAAAATGAGATAAAACCAAAAACCAGATTCCGTAAAACAACCCGGTTCTTAGTGACCGACTTTGACACATTCACCCATACCAGACGGGAAAAAACCCCGATTCTCCCAGATCAAATCAGTGCCAGACTTGATGTGATGCATGTGATAGTGGACGCAGTTTGATTCTTGCGCGCGCGCGAGTGTGTGTGTATGTGTGTGTGTGTGTGTGTGTGTGTGTGTGTGTGTGTGTGTGTGTGTGTGTTGTGTGTGTGTGTGTGTGTGTGTGTGGCGCGCGCGCGCGCGTGTGTGTATGTATAAGAGTATATGGGTGTGTGTGTGCTCCCTCCCCCAGTTCTCTTTTCCCCTCCCTCTCTCTTTCCTCCCTCTGTCCTCTCCCCCCCCCCCTCTCTCCCTATCTCACTCCCCCCACCTCAATACATGCACACACACCCAAGATGGGCATGTGTGTCGCCAGACTGCTCTTGAAAACACATATTCAGCATCCTACTGTTCCTTTTCCCAGTTAATTCAAATGCTGACCCATCCATCTATCTATCTATCTAGCTAGCTAGCTAGCTAGCTAGCTGTCTCCCCTGTAGGCTTTCCTCCTCCTTCCTGCTCCCAGGGAGAGCCAGCTGTGTACTGGCACTGCACTGGGGGTGGTGTCGGGGAGGTCTGATGCCCCTCCCTGCGTGTGGTGTCTGCATGCCTGGCTTCCTTCTTTCCTTTGTGGGTTGCGTGGTATCACTGAGCGATTGCGTGATCTACATGGTTTTATTTTTTGTTGATTGGCGGCATCAGGCCTGTTGTGCGTACTTAAGGTACTTACTTAGGCCATTGTGGGTCAGAAACAAGGAGGCTGGGCAGGATGGGCATAGAGTCTAGAAAAGGTATACTGCAGTGCAAGTCATAGGTTTGAGCCAGCCACCATAATGCAGTGGTTAGCGCATGGGATTAGGGTCTGGATGGTCCCAGGTTCGAATCCCATGATTCATAGGGATTGTTTGGACTAAGGGCAGCTTCTACCAAACGAGCTTGCAGTGGGCTCATTGACTTTTGGAAGACTGGGACCACACAGTCGAGCTTCATCTCTTTGCGGATGCGGTTTTGAAATTGTTGCTTAAGCTACCTCAACATTACTGCAAGTATCTGTATCTCTCGGGCCCGGTCATTGCTGAGAAATACTAGAATAGGAAGCATTTCAAAGTACACGCACTGCTAAAGCAGCATCATGACACTATCCTCATCACCACTGATCGTCATGCATTAAAAGAAGATTGATTTATTTGCCCTAGTTGCTCTGGACTCGTCGCTTTGGTTTCCTCATACATTTCTGTGTCTGTGGTGAGTTGGTGTCAAATCTTCGAGGTTGTTCACGAGAGGAGGTCGTTGCAGGGACGTCGTGGTGGTCGCCATCCCGGATGGTCGTCTCACGAAGTCTGGCACTGTGACTGAACAGATAGCGTCAACAGTAGGGGGCTTAGCATGTGGTGTCATGCACACGTATACACACGTCACTATGTATGTGTCAGTTATTTGTTAAAAGTGCAGGTTCACAATTAGGTTTGCACAGGCGTGTGTTTCTCTCACATCCTTTTGAGGGAGAATCAGCTTGGGTTCAGTTGACAATGGGTATCATGACTGTGTCGATAATTCATGTAGATTGGAGTGTTGAAGAAGGAGTGTCTAACTGTTATCACCTTACAAGACCAGAGATTCACAATTGCTCCTTTCTTCCTCCCACCCTTCCTCTGTCATCCTCCTCCTTCTCCTCCATACACTGTTAGTATAGAATCCTGAAACGAAGCAAAATCACGCTTACACACACACACACACACACACACACACACACACACACACACACACACACACACACACACACACACACACACACACACAAGACCGCCCACCCAGCGAGTTGTTTCTGCGCTAAGTGACCTGACAAGGGAGACAAACACAGAGCTGGTGAGACGGGAAACCAAACAGGGACGAAGCATTGTGTTCCTGGCTATCTACCTGTTGATCTGTTTATATCGCCCTACACCCCCCACCCCCCCAACTACACCAAGCAGTGTTGATTTCCTTTGGACAGACAGACAGACAGAGGGAGAGAGCAGGAGAGGGTGATGTGGGGGAGGTGTGGTTCCTCCCTGAGGGTGTTGTCCTTCTGCATCCTTGGCTGCCGCATGGTTGGGTCAGGCCGGCCACCGCTGGTGTGTGTCCTTGTCTCCGCCCTGTGGGCTGGATACAGTGCTGGTATTAGGCCTGTCACGGGCAGCGCTGCTAGCCTCGTGTTCAGTCTGCTGAAGTAGTACATGCGGGGCTGGGCTTCAGGGAAAAGATGCAGCGCTTTGTGCCGGAGATAGGGGCTTTACTTTGTTGCCGTTATTATCTTTATGATTATTATTGTTGTTGTTGTTGTTGTTGCTTTGGTGGTGTGGGTTATTTTTGTCGTTTTTGTGATGATAATGATGTTTTTACAAAGAATTATCTTATTCATAATGAGTTTTCTCTGTTTTTGTTTTTGAATATCATCTGCTACCCACTCTCTTTTTGTGCATCCGTGAGTGTGTTGATCATGTGTGTGTGTGTGTGTGTGTGTGTGTGTGTGTGTGTGTGTGTGTGTGTGTGTGTGTGTGTGTGTGTGTGTGTGTGTGTGTAAGCATGTGTTTTTGTAAACGTTTATTCTTTTATTTCGAGGATAATGGCATAAGCACCAACGTGCTTCTTTTTTTCTTTTTTTTTTTACATCAAGTCCCCACTCTGATAGGGAAACAAATACACTTGCATGCAGGAAAAAGAAAAAAAATGGGTAGGCGCTGCACATGTGGCGACGCGCTCTCCCCGGGGAGTGCAGCCCGAATTTCACGCAGAGAAATCTGCGTGACATAAAGTGGTACAAAATACAAAAATACAAAATACATGTGTATGCAGTTTTGTAAATTTAGTCATCCGTTCCCACTAGCACACAATGGACTACTCTTGCAAAAAGCAGAACGGGTTGTAATGTGTGTGCAAGATGTTCTGCGTGTGTTCAGACACACAGGACCTTGGTTTATAGTCTCATCCGAAGGACTTTTGGGGGAAGTGGAGTCGGCACTTATGTTAACTCCAGAGGAAAAATCCTCTTGAATGAGATTCAAACCTGGATCAGCAGATCATGAGTGCAATGCTCATCACTCTAACCACCAGGCTATCCCGTATGCAGTGTGTGTGTGTGTGTGTGTGTGTGTGTGTGTGTGTGTGTGTGTGTGTGTGTGTGTGTGTGTGTGTGTGTGTGTGTGTGTGCATTCATGTGTTGGAAAAGTGGTTTGTGCCCGCATGGTGCTGCATGTAGGCAGTTGGCTTTCCTTTGAAGTGTGATAGTGGCAGGTTTTCAGAGCATAGAGGCTGTAGCTTTGCTGGGGGTTCGTTGTTGATAGGGTCAAGCTGACTGGAGGCTTTCAAATCCCACACATGGGTGTGAACTTTCTTTTTAGAACAGGCAGCATCCCATCTGGAACTTGTCTTTTAAAAAAATGCTGCTTTGTTTTTGTTGTCAGTTAGCCCAGATATGGTCTGAGCCATCGGCTGAGTGCTAAACAAGTATGAAGGCAGCAGTGAAAGCTACTATTGTAGCAGTCCTTAAGACCAGTGGCAACCTGATCTCATGGCCTTCCCCCCAACTCCCCATTCCATTATAGTATGCAAATGACGGAAAAGATGAAAAGAAAGAAGAAAGAAACACGCCTGGTGCAAGCAGGCAACACAGCGCGCACAAAAGCAGAGTGGGGGCTGAACTAGTCCTGGCTGACTGACCTGCCACGTGGAACAAGTCCAGACCTGACAGGGACTCGCCTCTCTCCCTGCCGGGCTTTTGTAGTGCTCAACCGCTATCTCCCTGCTTATCTAGTCATCACCCTCCAGCCTAACGCTGCCCCACCCCGGGTAGTTTGACGGCTTGTCGTTCTCTGTAAACGTTCAGAAAGCAAGGCAGTGTGGTCAGAAAAGTCTGGTGTGGGTCCCTCCCTGCTTTAGACAGTGTGGTCAGAAAAGTCTGGTGTGGGTCCCTCCCTGCTTTAGACAGTGTGGTCAGGAAAGTCTGGTATGGGTCCCTCCCTGCTTTAGACAGTGTGGTCAGGAAAGTCTGGTGTGGGTCCCTCCCTGCTTTAGACAGTGTGATCAGGAAAGTCTGGTGTGGGTCCCTCCCTGCTTTAGACAGTGTGGTCAGAAAAGTCTGGTGTGGGTCCCTCCCTGCTTTAGACAGTGTGGTCAGAAAGTCTGGTGTGGGTCCCTCCCTGCTTTAGACAGTGTGGTCAGAAAAGTCTGGTGTGGGTCCCTCCCTGCTTTAGTCAGTGTGGTCAGGAAAGTCTGGTGTGGGTCCCTCCCTGCTTTAGACAGTGTGGTCAGAAAGTTCTGGTGGCCTCCCCACCCCCCTTCCCTGTAGACATTGTGGCCTGAAAAGTCCAGGCTGTCCCATTCTTGAAGTCCTCATCTCTCCTCTTCTTTATCACTGTTCGACTGGCTGCTTTCTCTTGTCTTGTATGATGCCTTTCTGGATCAGACTGCAGTGTCATTGGGTCATTCTGATAAAGTAATTGGTATTGTCCAAACCCCACTGTGGGTTTGGCTGTAGTTGTTCTGTTGTATGTTTCCCAGTTTTCTCTGCTAAGAAATGGTGTTGGTTCAGGTGTAGCTGGCTGGCTCGTTCTATTGACAAATAACTCGAAAGTACAAAAGCAAGTTTAGGCAGGTTATTCCAACTAAAACGCCCTTGACTAACTTTTGAGTGTCTTGCCTGTGATCATATTCATTACAAAAGAAAACAAATATTCTCTGGAAGACTGTTATGAAGGTCACATCTTTTTGTGCACAGTTTGTTACCTAGTGTTTGTATGGGTATAGCTGGTTTGGGAACCTCTCTCTCTCTCTCTCTCTCTCTCTCTCTCTCTCTCTCTCTCTCTCCTCTCTCTCTCTCTCTCTCTCTCTCTCTCTCTCTCCAAGATTGGTATAAAATGAAATAGCAGAACCAATAGAATAATATGATCCTAAAGATCCTGTGGTCAAAGCCAAAAGATAAAATTTGGCAATATCTGAGGGGTTAAGAGAAGGGATTTTTAGTTTTCTCATGTCATCTTTTGTGAATACCTTCCCGTGCCTTACTGCTGTCTGTGTATACACACATACCAAGGTTTGTGATGTACACATTCAAAAAAGAGGGTGGCAGGATGGTTAAGACATTTGCATGCCAAGAACTAGATCTAAACCATGAGGTTATGGGTTTGATTCCCAGCCTCGCCCTTTCTCCCTAACATGATGAAAAAATCAAACTGAATGTCTAAGTCTTCAGATAAGACTATAAACCAAGGCCTCGTGTGAAATCACACACTGTGCATCTTGCACACATGTTAAAAACCCAATACACCTTTCGAAAGAGTAGGCTATTTCGTGCCAGTAGGAACAGATGACAAAAGCAACCCCCAAGAAAGCACACACTCACATGTGTTTATACACCATCCCCGAAGTCGGAATGCGGCTAACTATATGGTGGGGTGGGGTTGGGGGGCTGCATACCCCAAATTCTCACCATTGGTGAACCTCTGAGCTCAAGCCTGGGAACAAGTTAAAAAGCACTCATTTAAGAGAATGCAAATCTTACCAACATGTAGCGTATCATGCAGACACAGTGGTAACCAACGTGTAATGGAGGCTCTATTGGGCCATGCAGCATGTCAGGTAGGTGTTCAGTACATGTCTCAGCATATGTGACATAGTGTGTTTGCTATGTTTTACAGGTAATAATGCCTCCTCAGGAGGAAAACTAAACTGAATCTTGAGAGAGAAAGGGAGAGAGAGAGAGAGAGAGAGAGAGAGAGAGAGAGAGAGAGAGAGAGAGAGAGAGAGAGAGAGAGCATCATTACAGCCTGTTAATGGAACCCCTTGTGTGCGGGATAAGGGCCCCTCAGTTGGCCCCACAAAGGGAAGCTGCAGATAATGGGGCTGGATGGAAGGAAGGAAGGAGCTGTGGCCTGCACACTGCACAGGCCTGCAGGAGGAAAGGAATTTCGGTTGCGCTCTGTGCAGCCTGCCGCACCTTGCCCATACCTCCCTCCCACCATCCCTGAATAACTGATTGGCTGAAACGAGAAACGTGTGGTTTAGTGTTGCTAGTCTTGTTTTCTGCCAAACTCCTTCCTTCTCTTCGTTTTTCACCATCTCTCTCCTATCTCCCCATCTTCGGGATATTTTTTCTCAGATTATTTTTTTTAAAGTTTTGTGATTACCTTATAAATGACGTTGATGATTTTAGCATTGATCTTTGTCTGCAAATAAATCAAATTGTAATACATACAGCATGACCGCAAGTTATGGTTTTATGGTGTCCCTTGTGGGGATGATTTTTCTCACTGACTGTTTTTTTTCCCTATTTGCTTTGGGGGTTTTTCTGTGCTTTTCTCTTTTTGGTGGTAGGGGTGGTTGGATTTTGGGGGTTGTGGTTCTGTTTTGGTTTGGTTTTGGTTAAAGCTAGGCATATGAAACCTACATGGTGAGGAACCACTTTTTTTTGGTCAGTGTCAGTGTCTGTGTCTCTGTATACTGATGCCCCTCAGCCCATTCCTTACTAACATCAAATCTTTCCAACAGCGTTCAGTAGGACAGGGTTTTTTCACTTGGGGAAGGGGGGGGGGGGTGTCCACTTAGCACCACTGGTTTCTTCCTACCCTAGTCATTTGTCAGTGCGACCAGTTGCTTTTAAATTGTGTGCATGCATATCAGAGTGATGTGTGGGGCGTATAGTAGGGGTAGAAGTAGCAGCAATAGTTGAAGAAGGAGCAATTCGCAGTTATACAAGCGGTAAGTGTGTTCTGCGAGCCAAAAATGTTATTGTATGTGTAGCCTGGTTCTTACCTTTTAAAAACCAGCCAACAGATATCTAGCATAAAACAGACTTTTTTCCACCCACAGTACAGACTAGACACCATCGGGTGAGACTGAGAATAAGAGGAGATGGAAAGGTGTGAGGAGCTCTACAAATGAAACAGGAGAAGCACAGTGGGTGGAAGGAGCAATGGGGAGTGTTCAAAGGAGTATCAGGAACGAAAAGAAGATGGGGGGGGGGGATGGTATGAACCCTATTTAGGCAGCTTAATGGCCCCCTTGTGTGGTGAAAGGCAGGACTGTGCAGCAGCAGCAGCAGGACTGCACAAAGCAGCGCTGCCGATAATTGCAGTGGGGATGAAGAAACTCAGTCTGGCACACTGCCGTGGAAAAGGAAATGAAGTTCAGCCGTGTGGCCACAGGCTCTGCTCAAAGGGCAGCTTTCCCAGCCTCTGCCGCCCCCATACCCTCCTGAGTGAAGCTGCTGAGGAAACTGGGTGTGTGGAGGTTTGTGGTTGAAATCTATGTTCTGCTCTACCCCCCACTTTCTCCTCTATTCTTGTTTCCCTTGTCCTTCCTTTTGTCCGCTGTCTTCCCTCCATTATTCTCCATGGAGATTGTACTTTTCATTCTGAGCTTTTCGCCTGTTAGCCTTTCACTGCTAGCTGTGGTGATCTTAGTTGGCCACAGACAGTGGAATTATGAGGGCTACACCAGTTGATGACAGGAACACATGAAAATCGTGTGTGTGTGTGTGTGTGTGTGTGTGTGTGTGTGTGTGTGTGTGTGTGTGTGTGTGTGTGTGTGTGTGTGTAAGAATGTGTGGGTGTTGATTCTATCTATGTGGATTATAGGCATTTTTCTGTAGATTTGAGATCATCTATTCTTTTTGGGTAGTATACTTTTTGTTGTTTCTTATTTTTTGTCCCAATTTCAAGTCAAACTGACAGATCAAAGGCTCACACTGGCTTACTATCTCCTCTGAACCTCTAATAATGATCCAACTCCCTTCTCCACCGACAAAGCTTAGTGAAGAACCAAAATGATAGGAATGAATGAATATAAACACACACGTAAAATGTTTTGTTTTGTTGTTTTTTTTTGTTTTTTTTCCTTAGATGGCTTGATGAGAAAAAGCAAATCAATGCTTACTCAATGTACCATCTGAAAATAAAATTTTGATTTGATTTTGATTTGATTTGATTTGATTTGATATATTAAAAAAGCAATAAGACATGAAAAACTGTCTGGCAACCACACCTGAGAATGCCCTGGCAGTGACTTTTTTCTGTGCTAATTGACCGGGCACGCGAAACACACACACACACACACACACACACACACACACACACACACACACACGTAGCTGGCAACACCGGGAAGCAAACATGGAGGATAAGCACTGTGTTAATGGCTAACTATCTGTCTACCTGTTGATAGTTGATCTGCAGTGGTGGTCTGCTCCCCCCCCCCCCTCCCCTCCCCACCTCTCCCTCCCTTCCTTCCTTTTTTCTGCCACCTCAAGCAGGGCTGATTTCCGTCTAGCAACCAGAGAGCAGGAGGGAGAGGGAGGGTCGGGGAGGTGTGGACTGGTGTCATCACAGGTCTGTCTTGCTGCATCCCTTGCTGGTGGCTGCAGAGTTGGGTCATGGACTTTCCTTTTGTTCTTTTGCTACAGCTCCCAGGTTTACCAGTGGTGAGATTTTTTGCATATGAGACTGTTTTTACCTAACATGGAGGTAGCCTCAATCCGACTTTGGGGATAGTGTCTCAATACACTCGTGTGCATGTGCTTTTTGTTGTTTTCTTTGTGGTTTTTTGGTTAGTGGTGGTGTTTGGGGTTTGTTTGTTTGTTGTTGTTTGGTTTTGTGTGTGTTTAGGGGAGGGATGTCGTTCCACTGCTAGAGCTTCCAGGTTCACCAATGGTGAGATTTTGCGTAAGCGACCATTTTTGCCCACTGTTAAGGTAGCTGCCCCCCAACCTTGGGGAATGCGGGGTGAGGGAGTTTCGTTGCCTGTTCCGACCAGCACGAAATGGCCTACACTTCCGAAAGGTGGAGCGGGTGCACAAGATGTCCTGCAGGTGTTTGTGCACGGGACCTGGTTTTTCAGTCTCATCCCAATGACTTTCGGGGGCCGGTATGCAGTCGGTACTAACGTTAACTTTGGGGGGAAAATCCCCTTGAATGGGCGCCGCAGTAGCAGACCCCAGGCGGTCAGATGACGAGCGCAACGCACTAACTACTAGGCTACCGTCTCCTCTCCTGTCGTTCTATTCTTCATGTGTATTTATTTTGACAGACGCTACACATCAGGGGGTGGGGAAGACAGTTCAGCTTCAGTTCTGGGGATCCACGAAGCTGTGCATTTGAATCTAGGCAGCAGCGTCAGGGGAACTCATTAAGGGCGGAGATCTTGACGATCACCTGGGTCACCTTTGGTGCAGACCTGCCAGTGCCCTGATTCACTTTGTGTCTACACGCATGGAGAAGATGAAATATACGTGTTAAAGATCCCGTAGTTGATGTCAGCATTAGGTTGGAGTGGACACACGAACACACCCGATGGACGCTATAACCAGGTGGTGAAGAGGTTTGACTTCAATGCCCTGGGTCCATGAAGTCGTCACACACACACCACACACACGCACGCACGCACGCACGCACGCACGCACGCACGCACGCACGCACGCGCGCGCGCACACACACACACACACACACACACACAGAGTGCCCAGGAGGCAAGTTGTTTTATTCTGTGCTAAGTGAATTGACATGTAAAACAAACACTAAGACGGCCAGACGGGAAACCAAACAGGGACACACTTTGTTAAGGACTGTCTACCTCTTGATCTCTTTAGCACGCTGTGTCTGCCTGCATGCGTGCGTACACGCACACACGCGCGCGCGCACGAACGCATACACACGCGCGCGCAAGCACGCACACACACATATACACATATACACATATACACACACAGCTTCCCAGCAGAGTTGAATTCTGTAGACACAGAGAGAGAGGGAGATTGAGAGAGAGAGAGAGAGAGAGAAGAGAGAGAGAGGAGAGAGAGAGAGAGAGAGAGAGAGAGAGAGAGAGAGAGAGAGAGAGAGAGATGCAGACAGACAGAGGGAGAGAGCAGGAGAGGGTGGTGTAGGGGAGGTGTGGTTCCTCCCTGAGGGTGTTGTCCTTCTGCATCCCTTGCTGCCGCATGGTTGGGTCAGGCCGGCCACCGCTGGTGTGTGTCCTTGTCTCCGCCCTGTGGGGTGGATACAGTGCTGGTATTAGGCCTGTCACATGGCTGCTGTGTCACGAGCCCCCCCCCCCCCCCCCTCTCTCTCTCTCTCTCTCTTTCCCCGGTGGAGGTAGATGCAGGGGTCAGTTTTCTGTGAAATGATATCACAGCTATCTGTGTGGGCCATGGGGGTTTTGTTTTGTTTTGTAATGATACCTGTTACAAAGAAGTAGTTTGTTTATTTTATGTCTCTTCGAAAGTCGCTGAATTGCCATTTGTTAACCCCCCCCCCCCCCCGCCCTCTCTCACTCTGTCTGTCTATCTGTCTGTCTCTTTCTCTCTGTCTCTGTCTCTGTCTCTGTCTCTCTCTCTCTCTCTCTCTCTCTCTCTCTCTCTCTCTCTCTCTCTCCTCTCTCCTCTCTCAGAGACAGGACTGCTGTACGCCACATTCCACTTGGATCATCAGGAATTTATCACGTATTAGCGTATTAGGGAGCAAAGTTGCACAAGCCCTGATTAAAAGGGAAGAAGACATTGTGACCTATCTAGTTTCCTTGTTGCAGACCAGTTTGTTGTAAGATGCTGACTCTGGATTTGTACAGTGTTGTGGAAATTCCTTCCCCTTACCAGTTCCTTTTGTAAGGGCTGACCAAAGCTTAGGAAAAAATAGGATCTAATATACCCTATAACCATGTTGTGGAATCCATGCCATGATGACTTTTGGGGCTGTAATTAAGGTCTCGGTATATGATATTATATGTTTGTGCCCTGTCCCCCTCCCACTGTCTCCTAGTGAATGGGCATCTCGCTTAACACAATTAACTTTTTGCCATTCTCTCTCTCTCTCTCTCTCTCTCTCTCTCTCTCTCTCTCTCTCTCTCTCTCTCTCTCTCTCTCTCTCTCTCTCTCTCTCTCTCTCTCTCATGCCAAGTGGGTGGCTGTGTGGGCGAGCAGTGCAGGGCTATACTAGGCCGGGAGCTTTGCATGCTAAGCTTTCACCTTAGTCCTGGTAGGTTGCCTGCAAAGAAGGTCTTTTGTGGCTTGGCAGTTGGCTGCACAATGCTAGTCGGTTTGAGCGGGCTTGGCAGGGACACGCCAAAACATGGTGGGGGGATCGGGGTCTGAAAGCAGGTGTCGGCAGCAAGGGGGCCGCTACAAAAGAGATGTTTGGGAAGGGCTTAACACCCCCCGGCTCTGTAAGGGCCGTCCCTGTCCCTATCTCCTTTGGGGTCCCTGCACACGGTAGTGGTTCAGGTCGTGGCATGATCTCTGTTCCAGATGTACAGAATGATAGATCTAGATTGGCGTTATTATAACTGAGGGACTAAGAGTACTGGTCCTCAGTCCTGTCAGTATGTAAAGTTGTGGGTTCGAATCTTGCCTGTAGTCTCTGGTAAATAAATCACAGGTAGGGTGTTTTTTAAAACAATTTTTAGTTCAACTTAGAGTGCAGGCCTGCTAATGTTAGATTTTAACCAGTCTCCCCAAAAGTCCTTCAGATGAGACTTTAAACTGTGGTCCGGTGTGTGAACGCACGCAGAACATCTGGTGCACACATTAAATCCTGTTTCGCTTTTCTTAAGAGTAGGCCATTGTGTGCTGGTGGGAACAGAGGATAAAATTTACAAAACTGCACACACATGGGGATTGGATGTAAAAAAGCACATGAGTGCTTGCTCCATTATCCTTGATATAAAAGAGTAGATAAATAAATGAAATATATGCAATGAATGTGTCTGGCCTTTGAAACAGAGTGAGGTGGGTATGGCTAGTATAGAATTAGCAGTATTGACACGTTGCAAAAGATTGAACGCCAAGAAAAAAAAAAAAAAAGACAGCAAAGCAAACTAAAAACTAAGACAGAAAAAAAAGCATCTGATCTGAAACTCGAGGATCTTTAGCGGCAAGTATTTGGTCCAAATGTAAGGTTTGCATGTATAGAGGATGGCTGCATTTCTGTAAAGTGCATCAACTTTGTAGAGTACAACCAGCTGGAAAAAGACGATGTTCTCTTTCCAGGAGAATGTGAGCCTTGAGCACACTTTGGAGACTGGACGATGGTCACGTGAACTCCTGCTGTAACTCTTTTTATCAGACACAACTGTCACAAGATTAAAATTGACAGACAATTGAAGTTGTTCACTGTCTCATCTTCTGGAGTACGTAAATTTTTTCTTGTTATTATACCTTGCAGGCATTTAGACTAGGTAGAAACTTTCTCACCATGATGCTGAGAACAAACATAACTTGGATAGACAACAGAATTTGTCATGGGCTCTTCAGCGTGGCATTTAATAGCTAGCTCCTGCAGCATCACAAAAGAATACATCATTAGTGAGTGAACCTCGTGCATTGAGGATCAACAGGAATATCTTATGCTCTCTCTCTCTCTCTCTCTCTCTCTCTCTCTCTTCTCTCTCTCTCTCTCTCTCTCTCTCTCTCTCTCTCTCCTCTCTCTCTCTCTCTCTCTCTCTCTCTCTCTCTCTCTCACTCACACACACACACACACAGGCAGGCAGGCAGGCAGGCACCTACATAGGCACGCCCCCCTCCTCCCTTCCCCCCCCCCCCACAGAATCAAAACAGTGTGGGTGTTCGAAGCCTGCCTACCTGCCTTCAGTGCAGAAGCCGGGAGTAGCGCTGTGCTCAGAGAAGAGAGGCAGAAGCGCAGAGAATGAAGTCCTTTTGTCGCGTGGCCCTTGCCGGCACTACAATGCCGGTGGGTTGAACAGGCTTGATGGGGACACGCCAAAACAGGGGCGGGGATCTGGGGCTCAAAGCAGGTGTCAAGCAGGAGGGGGGCCGCTACAAAAGAGATCTTTTCTAGGGCTTGACACCCCTTCTTCCCTTCCCCCCAAACGGCCCTTTTGGCGCTGCGCAGCGGTAGCCCCATGGATGGAAATGTCAGACGTCTTTAAGGGGTGTGGGTTTGGTTGGAGTGGCTGCTGTGGAGCACACTGTGGCACAGGGAGTCCTGTTTGTCGGTCATTGGGGCACGGCACAGGGACTGACTGCTAACTTTGGCCCTGTTTTCTTGGTGTTCAGTTATGTGAAGGTTTTATTCAGTTTTAAAAAAATCCACAGAAAAACCGCACCTGCTTTCCAGTAATGAGATGGTGTAAAAACGATAGTTATGAATGACACGAGAGTCACCCTGAAGCAGTTCAGGGTCTCCTCTGCTTGGTGGTTTCGTGGCAGCTTAAGATTCCTATAAACGGCTGGTTTTGGGTGGTGTGGATGAGATTTAGAGGAGGAATTTGTCAAAGCTTTAGCATGTTGATCAATGAATTCATTCCCTGATAGCAAAAGTAGCTGCTTGGCCTGATCTAAGTGTGTCTGGACTAAATGATTTTACTCCCTACAGAGGTGGTAGGGAATAAATCTAGACAGCTACTTGAAACACTGAAACAAATAAATGATAAACCCATAAGCAGTGGCGATTTTCCAGTACCCCTCTGCTGGGATCCTGTTAGTAAAATACTTTGCAAATGAGTCATCGGTCTTCCTTGACACAGTGTCAATGCTCATTTTCAGAGTGACGAAAAATGTTTCATTCTTTTAAACTGAAAGTGAAATAATCTCACATACCATCCACCCAAGTTCTTTCTATAGAAAGACCCAGACACGGTGTCTACGGAAGAAATTGAAATGTGTTGAAGCCAAAACTAAACAGTAAAAGGAAAGAACAACAGGGATGGGAATACCTGGTCCTTACAAGGTTTAGTAGCGAGGACACTTCTCTTGTGAATTGTTCATTCCTTATTTTGGGCATTGTTGTTCAGAGGGCAGCTAAAAAGTAATGATAAAAGATAAAAAGAAAGAAGAAAATATAATAACAAGAATAAAGAAAAGGGGGGGGGGGGGCTCTGAAATGTCGCTCGTAATGCATTGAACTCATTTCATTTACTAGAACAGAGTCATTTTCTGGTTTTCTTTTGGGGCGGGGAGGGGGGGGGGGGTGTGGAGATGGGTTTGTTTTTGTTTGTTGCTGTTTATCTACTTTTATAACAACTGTTCTAAGCCTGGCATACTTTTCGCAGTGCTCCAGTGAAGCGTTCCGCATCCTTGCGCGCATGAGTGGTTCTGACCCAGCCACCTGAGGCGACTGTTTACACTAATAGGGCACCCAACAATACGGCATTCTGTAGGGGGCTAACTTGTGCGGCCTCCGACGTGGCTTCAGGAATGACAGGAATGGGATGATTAAAAAAAAACCCAAAAGAAACAACACCACCAAAACCCAGCAGTAATGACGATAGTATGACGACAACGAGGACTGTGATGATGATGAAGGAATAGTTATGTTAGTAATTGTGGCAGCAGCAGTGGCAAGGTTGTTACACGTTCTGCAAGTTAGCATGAAGATGTCTGTGCATTCAGGGGGGGGGGGGGGTGGCATTCAATAGTAAACAAGAAGGAAGGTGACAGGATGGCTTAGACGTTCGCCTGCTAACAAGTGAACTGTAGGGTTCTGGGTTCGATTCCCAGCCCGCTTTTTCTTCCCAGTTTGTCGGGAAAATCAAATTGAATGTCAAGTCAATCGGAAGAGACTCCAAACCAGTCAGAAACGTTGTGCTTACGGACTTGTGCACGTAAAAAGAACCCACGACAGTTGAGAATTGAAAAGAGCAAGGAGGTAGCTGCTGATTGTCCTGGCAAAATTAATTGATTCAATCCCCAACTCTCTCCCGTGGTCAGAAGGCGGCTACTTTAATGGAAGCTTCGTATTGAAATCAACAGCTACAACAAATCACTTTGTTCACAGGCTGTCGACATTCCTCAGGTTTATGTCCTGATGATTACTTTCCACAAATTCAAATTAAAAAGAGGGCTCTTCTCTCTCTCTCTCTCTCTCTCTCTCTCTCTCTCTCTCCTCTCTCTCTCTCTCTCTCTCTCTCTCTCTCTCTCTCTCTCTCTCTTTTCACACACACCACACACATACACACTACCACACACACACACACACACACACACACACACACACACACACACACACACACACACACACACACACACAAGCTTCCCCCTGGTGATCCTCTTCCCTACCCTGTCATTATGAGAACAGAAAAACAACCCCCCCCCCCCCACAACACACACCTTACAGCACACACACAAAACACCCCCTTAACCCCCTTAGGGCTGTTTCTACCTGCCTCCTGCATCGGGCCCTTTCCCACGTGGAAATCTTTTGAACTCCCTGGCAAAACAAAACCACATCAACACAGCCCAGCTGGAGACCAAGCCCCATGGAAGCCCCCCCCCCCCCCCCCCCCCCCCCCCTTCTTTTTTTTTTTTTTTAATGGAAGCAAGCGTAGAGGCTAGGGCATAGAAGTATATTGCAGGACTAGGTTTTAAGAGGTGGAGGGGTAGATACATATATATAATATATATATATATATATATAATATATATATATAATATATTATATTATAATATAATATATAATATATACCAGCTTGTATGACTGGAAACCGGGGATGAACTGACGACAAGGCGAGAGACAAATTAGGACGTTTAATTAAACCAGCAGTGGGGAGTCTGTCTCTAGCCGCTTCTCTCCTTCGCCGACGACGCCTCCCAGCTTGGATAATGGCCTAGGGTCGTGAGAGAGGAGAAGGGAGGAAGGGGACGGGTGGAGGGGGGTAAGTAGTGATGGGGGTGGGGGGTTGCTCTTGAAACGGGGTTTGACACGGGGGATGAATGCTGTGACACAATTATCACTTTTTTTTTCTCTTTGAGCCACTAGTGAGGGAGGAGGAGGACAGGGTGGGGGGAGACAGGGGAAGTTTAGACCAGGAGCTGTTAATCCACCACGTCCTCCCTGGGAGGGAACCAACCCAAGGACTTGGGCGGAGGAGAAATGTAATTCACCGTGTAGGTAGACTACCCCACACGTGGCCGTGTCGTGATTAGGGTGTTAGCTTGTTGCCCACCGTCATTTAGGCATGCTTTATTTTGTTTATTTCTAAGGGGCTAACTTTTCTTTCTCTCCCCCCCTCAGCCCCGCAACCCCCGACCCTTTTCCGCACTTTTGCTTCGTTTGTGACACGTTTCCTTTTTGTTCTTCAGCTTTGTCTTTCTCTTGTCTGTTCGTTCATTTTCCTTTTCTCTCCTCTCTCTCTCTCTCTCTCTCTCTCTCTCTCTCTCTCTCTCTCTCTCTCTCTCTCTCTCTCTCTCTCTCTCTCTCTCTCTCTCTCTCTCTCTCTCTCTCTCTCTGTGTGTTTAGAGGAGTTTTTTTTTATCTTGATCTTATCCCTTATAAAGGACGGGGACTGGATGTAAAAAAGCACACGAGTGCTTATTCATTATCCTCGAAATAAAAGAATGTGCTTTGCCTTGCCCTCTCTCTCTCTCTCTCTGTATATATATATATATATATATATATATATATATATATATAATATATATATAATATATATATATATATATATATATATATATATATATATAACGACTAGAGCGCAACTCCATAGTCTTCCGAGACTGATGAGTGCCTACTACTACTACTCTGTGCTAACACACTGTCTTGCAGGCTGGAACAGTAAGAGTTCACCAGAGCGTCGACTTTGCAGAGGGTGGCGAAAGAAGTCCGAGGTGGACAGACTATGACGCAAGGACAGAGAAGATTGAGGACAACAGTGCCGCCCTCCCCTGTATGACAGAGGACAGGGAGGGAGCTGGGTCTGCCTGCCTTGACCGTACCTCCAGTGTCCGGCTCCGAACCTTCCTTGACCGCCCTGCCGTCTGGTGTGGGCTGCCCTTGTGACTGCTGGTCATGGCACAGGTCTGTGAATCGCTCTCTGCTCTGTCTGTCTGTCTGTCTCTGTCTCTCTCTCTCTGTGCCTGTCTGTCTCTGTCTGTGTCTGTCTCTCTGTGTCTATCTCTGTGTGTACCTTCTGTCTGTGTTCTCTCTGTCTGTCTGTCTGTCTGTCTGTCTGTCTGTCTGTGTCTGTCTGTCTGTCTGTTCTCTCTCTCTCTTCTCTCTCTCTCTCTCTCTCTCTCTCTCTCTCTTCTTCTCTCTCTCTCTCTCTCTCTCTCTCTCTCTCTCTCTCTCTCTCTCTCTCTCTCTCTCTGCAGTGTGAGTGTGAGTGAGGGACAGAGCTTATAATGAAAGAGGGAAATAGACTGAAGTGAGGGAGTAGGAGTCTATGCAATTAAGAAATAAAAAAGTCATAATGTACGTATACAAAGATTGTCGTGTGTCTGGGAGCACGTGCCTTGGTAACACCATGTATGCGTATGTAGAAGAGGTGTGGACTGATGTGACTGAAGGCTGTGGCCCCCTTTAGCTTGACATTGGTGGTGTCACACACTGAGCCATGATACCGATGGGGATGCGACACACAACTTCCCCAGAGCTACACCTCGTATAAAGACCCCCCCTTAACCCCCCCCCCCCCCCCCCCAGTGCACACACCTACTCTTTTGGTTGTGTGTGTGTGTTGTGTGTGAGATGAGAAGAGAGAGAGAGAGGAGGGGGGTTTGGTCGCAGCCTCTCTACGGGAGAGCTGGTTATTGGGAACGTGGCTTCCTCTTCAGACTATGTATCGGTCACGACAAGAAAGAAAGTTGTTAATAAATTGACAGACAAGAGGGACCCACTGGAGGGAAACAGTTACCATCGGCAGGGAGAAAAACACGTTGTTTATCTACGTAATTCAACGCGCTTGTCTGACATAAGGCCTTCATCAGCCTCACAAAGTACTCAGCATCAAATGTGGCTCTTACACTTTCTGAGGACGTTTTGTTTGTCAGTGATTGGAATCAACTCCTCGCCAAGGCCTACGTGGTGTGGTGATGCTGTGACACGTTATGGCGAGGCTGGTTTCAGCCATGACAAGCTCTTAGCACAATAACCTGTAGCCTATACCACAGGATAGGAGGACAACAATCCTCTTAAGTCGGGGAATGGCTGCCTATATATAGCGAGGTTTTTGAAAACGGCCATGCAGGGTAAATTTCTCCTCCAATGTGTGCTTATGGTTTCACGGTGATTCCCGAGGGTGAGAGATGTGACAGTGTGTATCATTCATTATTCTGGATGACCCATGATTCCCAGGCGTGAAAGGAGTAACAGAGTGTATTATTATTTATTCTCAATGACCCCCAGGGTGACAAGCTAGGGAACGCCCAACAACGACAACGACGTCAGTAAAGAGAATGCCAACCATTGGCACTGAATGAGAGAGAGAGAGAGAGAGGAGAGAGAGAGAGAGGAGAGAGAGAGAGAGAGAGAGAGAGATTGTCATTAATGCTATTCTTCTTCTGGCAATGGTCACATCAAAGCTTAGAAGCCCAGCATAGCAGGCCAGTACTGCACACAAAACCCCCCAAACCCTGATGCGATGCGATGTGGTATCCATGTCAAACAATGATGATGATAGCTGCACAGTTTATCGTGGTATCCATATCAAACAATAATGATGACAACTGTACGGCTTACTGTGGTATCCATGTCAATGATGAAAACTGCACAGTTTATTGTGGTATCCATGCCAATGATAATAACTGTACAGTTATCATCATCATTGTTTGACATGGATACCACGATAAACCGTATAGCTTTCAACATTATTGTTTGACATGGATACCACGATAAACTGTGCAGTTATCATCCCTGACATGGATACCAGGATAAACTGTACAGTTATCATTATTGTTTGACATGGATACCACGATAAACTGTGCAGTTATCATCATTGACATGAATACCACGTTAAACTGTATAGTTATCATCATTGACATGAATACCACGTTAAACTGTACAGTTATCATCATTGACATGAATACCACGTTAAACTGTACAGTTATCATCATTGACATGGATACCACGTTAAACTGTACAGTTATCATCATTGACATGAATACCACGTTAAACTGTACAGTTATCATCATTGACATGAATACCACGTTAAACTGTACAGTTATCATCATTGACATGGATACCACGTTAAACTGTACAGTTATCATCATTGACATGAATACCACGTTAAACTGTACAGTTATCATCATTGTTTGACATGGATAGCACGATAAACTGTTATCATCATCGTTGACATGGATAACACGAAAACTGTACAGTTATCATCATTGTTTGACATGGATAGCACGATAAACTGTTTCATCATCGTTGACATGGATAACACGAAAACTGTACAGTTATCATCATTGTTTGACATGGATAGCACGATAAACTGTTATCATCATCGTTGACATGGATAACACGAAAACTGTACAGTTATCATCATTGTTTGACATAGATAGCACGATAAACTGTTATCATCATCGTTGACATGGATAGCACGATAAACTGTTATCATCATCATTGACATGGATAGCACGATAAACTGTACAGTTATCATCATTGTTTGACATGGATAGCACGATAAACTGTTATCATCAACATTGACATGGATAGCACGATAAACTGTATAGTTATCATCACTGACATGGATACCACGATAAACTGTACAGTCCCCGAGCCATAAGGCTCATCAGGCCGGTGCTTATCCCGGTTTCTGTGGCGTTAAGCGACTGAGAGTCATAGACTCCCCCCTGGATAAGACGCCAGTCTATCGCAGGATTAACCCCCAACACAAGGTTGGTACCCCTTTTACACCTGGGTGGGGTGAGAAAATAGCCGTAAAGTGCCTTTTCCAAGGGCACAACGCCATAGCGGAATAGCTGGGATCGAACCCGCAACCTTTAGATTACGAGTACAACGCCCTAACCACTAGGCCACAGCGGCGGCTAAACTGTACAGTAATCATCATCATTGACATGAATACCAGGATAAATTGCACAGGTGTCATTACTGACATAGATACCACGATAAACTGTACTTTTATCATCACTGACATGGATACCGCAATAAACTGTACACTTATCATCATCATTGACATGGATACCACAATAAACTGTGCTGTCATCATGGTTCCAAGCAATCATCGCAAAGCACATGACTCACGTCAGCGTGTACGTCCCGTCCCTCCATGCTTATTTTCCTGGCTGGAGAGTGGCGAGTTTCGGACGTTCCTTAGATAGCAGGTTTTCTTCCTTTTGTTTTGCTGTACCAGAGTAAGAAGGAAGCTGGCAGGACAGTTCAGACGTTCACCTGTATAACAAGTACACCGCGAGGTCCTGGATTCGATTCCCGACCTTGCCCTTTCTTGCAAGCCTGACAGGGAAAAAAATCGAACTGAATAACAAAGTCTTTCAGATGAGACTATAAACCGAGGCCCCGTGTGCGAATGCATGCAAACATATTGCGCACACGTTGAAAACCCGTTCCGCCTTTCGGAAGATTAGGCCACTTCGGGCCAGTAGGGGCGGATGATAAAAATCTATATTTAAAAAATGCATGCATACAGGTGTCATGTTTAAACGGCATCCCCACAGTTGGAATGCGGCTACCTAAATGATGTGGAGGGGGTGGGAAGGGGAGGGAGGCGGTCGCGCACGCAAAAATCTCACCATAGGTGAACGTCAGAACTAACACCAAAAAACAAAACAGTTACCTTCTGGCATTGGCACAGATGAGAATTCTTGACCAAGACCATCAGACGGGACACGGCAACATGTCGGTATTGTCACAAATTTTCATCACCATTTTTTCAAGATAAATGTTTTTTCTTTGTATCCCTCAGATGTCTTGAGTAGCACACCGAGAGCTACATGGTGGTGGTGGTGGTGGTGGTGGTGGTGGTCCTTTCAGGCCTCGAGTGGCATAACTGCGCTGAGACTCTAAGAAAATAACAATCAACAAACCAACTCGCTCAGACGCCCATGCATCGATCTATCAGTGATGTTAGCAACACAGCCATGGACCGCGTTGGTATAACATCCATTAATAGTTTTGTTTTGTTGTTGTTTTTTGGAGGGGGGGAGGGGGTCTACCCTACGTTTGATGTTCGTATTTTTTCTGAGAGAGAGAGAGAGAGAGAGAGAGAGAGAGAGAGAGAGAGAGAGAGAGAGAGAGAGAGAGAGAGAGAGAGATTTTTTTAAAACTTGTGTTTCTAATTGTACCATGCTACAACAAACACCCCCCACCCCCCACACCCCCAATCTAAAGTTTCTCATCCACCATCACACTCCCTCGACACTCACCCTACCCCACCCCCCTTTTCCTCCTTCCTCCCTGTCCCCTGTTGAGGGGTATAATAGGACAGTAGGGTGACAAACAGTGCTGTCTGTCATGGCCTGCCTGACTGACACCCGCCACCCACCTTGCTCTGCCTGCCTGCCTGCCTGCCTGCCTGCTTTACCCCTGTACTGGTCCCCCCACTATACCACACAGGCTTCAGGTATACTAGCTCAAAACACTACACTCCTGTGTGTGTGTGTGTGTGTGTGTGTGTGTGTGTGTGTGTGTGTGTGTGTGTGTGTTTTGTGGTGTCGTTAAATGGTGGTTGTCATCATGTGGACAGGCTGGACAAAGATAACTGCCACCCACCCCTACCTTTAAAGAAATAAAGACCCCCCCCCCCCCTTTGAAACAAAACAAAAACTAAACAAACTAAAACAAAAAAGAAAGAAATATCAGCCCGGTCTGGAAACGTTTGTGGAGTGCTACAGCATACCATATTGGTGAATAAACGATTTCCAGAGCAAGGCCCTAGCTCTCTGTCTCTGTCTGTCTGTGTCTCTGTTGTCTCTCTCCCCCTCTGTGGCAGTGCTCTGTTTAGGATAGACTTATGATTTATCAGTCCCAAACTGAATGTCTTTGTTAAATCAATGCTAACATGAATCAAAGTGTACTTTCTTCAAGAGGTGGGTTGCCAATGCACTGACCGCAGATCGTGAATCAAAGCAAAAGCGGATGAACCCGGTTGGACTCGAAAAGGTTTTTTTCTGGCAAAGTTAGGGAGTGCTCGTTTTACCTTCGCATCCTGGACTGAGCTTGTGTTTGATACCATTTTTTGCTATTACTTTGGGTCGTGTTTTCGTTTTTGTTGATATGAAGCGATGTGCTGTACGCTCAACAGTTTGACAATAATTTCCAGATATCTGTGGACCGGGTTCGGGCTGTCGAGCGTCTTGATTCAGCTAAGGACAAGAACACCCCTTAACGACTCGGCACCAGTCCCTGCCTCAACTGGCTCCAGGGGTCTTCTCTCTAAGCTTGCGGCCTGTATCTGAACGCCTCGCCACAAAATCATCGTCCGCTCGTCTTACTTTTTTCAGCCTCGGGGTAAGTTCTGTCTGTCTGTGTGTCTGCTTGGCTGATAGGCTGTGCTGGACCAGTGCGTTTGCCTTTCTGTTTTGGTCCGTGTCACCTGTCGCTGTCTCTGCCATCCCCTCCCTCCCTATCTCACTGTCCCCCCCCCTCCCTTCTCTCTCTCTCTCTGATGCTTTTTATATAAAAAAAAAAGAGATGCTAAGGAAAGGAAAACTGGGCAACACAAGTACACATCTGCTTATTCAATTATGGCTTTGGATATATTTTGGTTAAATCGAGGTGTTGGGAATCTAAAACAGTTTATTGCCGTTTTTAGACAAAGACTGGTTAGCTTTCATTGGCAACGATGAATCGGTCATATAGCGTTAACAGTCTAGTGATGGATATAGAACCTATAGACAGCTTATAAGCTTACATAACGTCAAACCTTGCGTAAAGCTTGAAATGGATATGCATTTTAAAAGAATAATGGCTAAACTCAGACTGGGTGTGTCAGATATAAGTTCTCAGTAACTTCGATACAGAATGCATAGTGAATCTAGTACAACCTGCTCTTTATGTAATGAAGCAACAGAAGATGAAGTTCATATTGTTTTGAAGAGCAAGGAGATACCTCCCGACTGTCCTGGCAAAATTGGTAGATTCAATTCCCAACGGTATCTGGAACTTCAGTTCCAGGATATTACCTTGAGGCGGGATGGGTGTGACTTTTTTGGTATGGATCCCAGGGCACACAGGAATTTCGGGAAGTGCAAGGAAGCAGTTGGCCGACCTGTCAAGAGTGCCAAGAAGATGGAGATCTGTGTCTTTCTTCCGTGCTAAACACAGACCTGAAACCTGCAAGCGAACGTTTGTACAGTCCCTCTGGCAAGAGGACTGGAACACTCAGACCAACAATACACTTTTCCAGATTCACCCTAACTTGAAAGAAGTCCTCTCTTTTTATGCCCAAAACAGAAGGGAAGAACCGGTGCTGACCAGGATGCAAACAGGGGACTCTCACCTGACTCATTCCGTGTATCATGTTTGTGGTTTCTTCAACTTGGTGATCGTCCTGGGATGACCCTTGGCGTTCATACAAGGAGTACAACAGATCTGGTTTTAAGCTGTATTGTAATCTGAATCTAATTATTTTTTAATCTGTATATAATTTCACAGTCTTAGTTTGAGTTTTAATGTGGTGGGCGGGGCTATAAAAAATAAGATTGGAATGGATCTAAGCATTTAGGGCTGCCTCGGGGTAGTCCACTGAAAGTTGAAATCTACGCTACATTACTTTTTTTTACACTACATTACTTAACATAACAAATAATTATAATGTAGACATGCCTATTTACCACAACCAGCATACTGCAGCATTCCAGCAAGCAGCAGTGTAAGCCATCAGTGTGGAGGGTGTCATTCCGTACTCTAACTATAGCCTAATGTCATGCACCACCATATCAAAGGCCTGGGAGAAATCGACACCTCCCTACGTAACGTTATCCCTGTGATAATGAAATCGTCGGGCACGGAAAGGGTGTTTAGGGAGAAATTGAATTGTTGCTCTCAGTTCACACACCCGTGAAGATAACTTGGTAGCATCGTCCGTTTCAACGTTGAGGTGTGGGCTGAATTGGAGACGAAACATAGACCCTGGATTCTACTGTTAGGGAGATGACAAGTTCTTCACTGTTTATGACTGTCGGTATTTTTGTGTGTGTGGATATTTCGTTGTTTAATACCGGTGAGTCTTTAGGTTCCCACCTCTCCTGTCTTCGAGGTCCCTTTTGAAAGTTTCTTCAGTGTCATTTGAATCTTGGTATTTGGTAGAACACTGTGGGCAATAAAACTGATTAAGAGATATCCTTAAAATATACCATCTCTCTCTCTTTTCTCTCTCTCTCTCTCTCTCTCTCTCTCTCTCTCTCTCTCTCTCTCTCTCTCTCTCTCTCTCTCTCTCTCTTTCTTCTTTCTTTCTTTCTTTCTTTCTTTCTTTCATATGTTGATGACCCCAGGTTACTATGCCCATTATGTAAGCAAGCATCTGAAGATGAAGCGCATTTTGTGTTGTGCTGTCCAGTGTTAGAATATGTTAGGCAGAGTTATATTCCCTGTAAAATATAGTAGGCAGCCTAATTCATTTAGATTCTGTTTACTCATGGCGTCAAGTCAACCTGAAGTTGTGCGCTTTCAGAATAGGAGATATTTTCATTATCGTAAGTCATATTTTTGTAACTGATTTTGTTGCTATACAATAATTTTTTGTTGTTATTGCTGCTGTCTTTTATCCCACACCAAAATACAAAGCAGTTCGGCAACCCTCTTTATGTATGGGCCAATGGCCTTTTTGTGAATAAATCATTCGAGTTCTCTCTCTCTCTCTCTCTCTCTCTCTCTCTCTCTCTCTCTCTCTCTCTCTCTCTCTCTCTCTCTCTCTCTCTCTCTCTCTCCATAATCAAAATTTTTTTATTGTGACTTCTGATTTTTGTCTTCTGAAAGAGTGCATTTTATTACCTTATCATATATAGTGTCCTTTATTCTTGTGTGTTGTTTAGTACTGCGTAAAGTCTTATTGTTTAGTATATTTTTAACTTGATGTATCCCTGAAAAGGGCGGGGACTGGATGTAAAAAAGCACATGAGTGCTTATCTATTATCCTCGAATAAAAGACTTTGCCTTGCCTTGCCTTTGCCTTGCCTTGCCTTGCCTTGCCTTGCCTTTCTCTCTCTCTCTCTCTCTTTCTCTCTCTCCCTCTCTCTCTCTCTCTCTCTCTCTCTCTCTCTCTCTCTCTCTCTCTCTCTCTCTCTCTCTCTCTCTCTCTCTCTCTCTCTCTCTCTCTCTCTCTCTCTATTCTATCTATCTATCTATCTATCTATCTATCTATATATATTATATATATATATATCAACTTTGCTGCAGTCCTAGTAATACGTCCATACATATTTGTTGTTGTTGTTGTTCTTATGTTCCTTTATGTAGGGCTATAGTCTACATCTTGTTTGCTGCCTATGACAATGGAATTGCACAGACTACAACAACATTGACAAAGCTGAAGAACGCATGGAGTGACAGAAACATCACTATCAGTTCAAAGATCAGACTTGTAGCTCCTTGTTTATGTCTGTGAGTCTTGGACTTTGACAACAGGTTTAGAGAAGTGGACACAGGCCATGGAAATCAAATGCTGTAATAAACCTCACGGCTTTTCCTAGATAAACAGATCCGATTGCCATATAAGGAACAAAACCAGGCATGCTATTAGGAAGACCTCTTGACCATGGCAAAGAGACGAAAACTAAAGTAGTATGGGCACATCTCATCATCAAAAGAGCCTGCCAAGACAGTGCTGCAAGGTACAGCAGCAAGGAGGAGGAGAATGAGAGGAAGACAGGGAAAAGGGTGAGACAGAAACAGCTCAGACTGGACAGGCCCGAGGCTGAGTGAAGGAAGCACTGCCAGAGGCGAAGAAGGATGTGGGTGCAAAGGGCTGCGCTGGTTATCTGATCATTCCTGGTGCCCAAAGGTCGAAAAGACTATGGCTGTACAAATCTAGCTCACCAGTCATCTTCCTGCAGTTTAACAAGAAGAGAATGAGGACAGCGGGGAACTTCAATGCTATAAAGACTACCTCTTTTTTTCCCTCTCTCTCTTTTTTATTTTTATTTTTTAGTAGTGATGTATTTCAAGCCACAGCCATGCGTAGGGTACGTATGTGTGTTCAGTGCCTGAAACAGTGATTGGATAACACATTGTAATAATAGCATCATACTGCCAGAATACTACGGGTCTTCAATAATTCAACAATTTTCCTAGACATCTGTGAAGGATGATTTAAGTCAACGTTTATTTTCTCATTGTTTGATATGGATAGAAAAGCAGTGTTGATGGTAGTATTGTTCTCTGCCAGTCCAATGCGTATTGTCATGAAGCTATTATTTCTGCTAACAAAGTAAGCTGACCACTTTTTTTTCATCTACATCTGATCTAAGTTTGTAGTGTAAATCCGCTCAACTCCAGCCTTTTCCTTAAACCAGAATAAAGAGCATAATATAGAACCTTGCACTAGCATCGATAATTAAATTTTGAAGGTAGGTCAGGTCTTTGTGCGGCCAAATTGGTGGGAATAGGCCAAGTACAGTGCGATAAAAACGAGGTGTTAAGCTAGTCTCTCGCCTCCACGAAATACAGAACCTATACATCTCTTGTCCAGAGTCTAACGGAACCCATCTCTTTATTAAAAAGTCATTTTTAGACCCTCAAAACTACTTGAACAGACGGGGGCAGTTTTCTCGCAGAGATTTCAAGGACGTGGGTTTTATTGGAAACAGCACAGGCGTAAGTGAGATGCGGAGTGCTGTCAACATCGCTGATTCCTGGTGAGACCTGCTTTCTTCTAGTTAGTGAGGACGTCAAGTGACCTTTTGACAGTTTAAAAAAAAAGAAAAAAAAGCTTGACTGGACAATATTTTTGCATACATGACTCCTCCCCTTCGCCCACTAGCTGGTCCAGTTAATACAGTGTAATACTTTTCCTGGCGAAACATCACTAGCTGGTCCAGTTAATACAGTGTAAATACTTTCTGGCGAATACATCACTAGCTGTCCAGTTATACGGTGTAGATACTTTCCTGCGAATACCATCACTAGCTGGTCCAGTTAATACAGTGTAGATACTTTTCCTGGTGGAATACCATCACTAGCTGGTCCAGTTAATACAGTGTAGATACTTTTCCTGGTGGAATACCATCACTAGCTGGTCCAGTTAATACAGTGTAGATACTTTTCCTGGTGGAATACCATACTAGCTGGTCAGTTAATACGTGTAGATACTTTCTGCGAATCCCATCATTATCTAAGAAGCACTTTTGTACAGACGTTAGTAACTTTAGAACATACTTTTTGTTTTGGTGAGATTATCCTCCCAAATGACGTTCACGTCGTCACAAAACACAACACCGATAATCTTCTAAGGGAAATATCTAAGGGAAATGTGCGGTGTGAGTGTATAGGTTTGGGTTGGAGGGGGGGGGGAGAATCAAAGTACCCCTTCCGAATTAGAAGGCCGTGTTAAAGTTCTCTGTTCCCGGCTCTGCAGCGTCACTCAGAGAAGTTGAACTGCGGAAGGGGAGACAAGAGAAGAGGAGAGGAGAGGGGAGGACATCACACCCTCTCCCTCTTGTTTTGGTAAAGAAGAAATAGCCAGGAGATCCTCATTCTGCAATTCGCTATCGAAACTTCAGGTCAGCAATTTTGGGAACAGGATCGGCTTTCTCCTTAGTTTTCTTTTCATTCTATTTTTTCCCCAACCCTCCTGAAGTCCCTGTCCAACTATTTTTTTCTTCCTATTTTTTGTGCCTCATTCCAATCTCATTATTCGCGGTTCTGCTGAACTTGGTAACATTTCCAACAAAGTTAATTTGATTTAAACGGGAAGGACTGCATGCAGGCCAAACCCAAGAAAATGAAACACGTCCACTGTGTAACGAGATCCAATCTACCTTCCTGACAAATCCCATCCACAGCTTGTCAGGGTGGGGCCCAAATTGTCACCAAAAGAGCTTCAATTCTATTAAAGACCGCTTCAGCCCTCCTGGTTTTCAAACATCATCAATCTTTCACCGGCCAGGGTCGTGGCTGAAGTTCTGATGACTCTTCCCCGGTCGGGCAACTTTTGCGCACGTCACACTTCCCCTTTTGCACGTGTGACACTTCTCTTTTGCACACGCCCCCCCCCCCCCCAGCCCCCTTCCCCTGTCCTTCCACACTCCACACCCCCACATCCAATCACTCCCCGAGTCTATCTTGTCACCGGGGCCGAAATAACGACTGAAGCGTTCAAACAAAGCAAATTACTGGCTCGCCCTCCCCAAGCAACCATAAAACCCAACGTCAGTCCACAAAAACAAACGGAGGTGGGGAGAAATAATCAGGCACCAATCTCGGTTCAAACTCCGCGCTGACACCTCTGCGGCCATTTTGGAGCAGCAATTCCCAAAGACGGCCCAGCGGCGGCTGTTGAGGGGCCGCTAGGTGGCATGCTTGTCGTTGTTTACACGCTAGATGGCCCCGGCACGTGCTGGCCAAATTAGGTTTGCTCGCGCCCGTCACCTCGTCGTGCGAGAGCCGCCCTGTGTCTTCATCGATCGCCAGGCCCAGGGTCCCCCTCTGTGATTTCTAAACAGTTTATAAATTCCCCTCAATCCAATTGTTGCTCCGACGTCGGCATCAAAGTGTAATTGATGAAGGCTCCAAGGTGTGGAAACTTAATAAACTTTCGTCTTTTATCCGATTTGTGCTTTTTAATATTTCATCGCCGGCTGGGCATTAGGGAGGCAGAGGGGTCCCCACGGGAAACGTGTGAAGATGACCTGGCTGCTTGCTTCCCACCTAGCCTGGGCGGGTGCTTACTGTGCGCACCCCTTCAAGTTTGGCCCCGGGCAATAATCGCTAAAAAGCTCTTGTACTCTTTACGTGTGTGCACCGTGTGTGTGTGTGTGTGTGTGTGTGTGTGTGTGTGTGTGTGTGTGTGTGTGTGTGTGTGGACTTCATTGATTTATTTAAGCTTTTGTTTACAACTAATGAAGGAAAGTCAGTGTGCTATAAAGCCTGTCTTGTCATCATTGCCTGTTAGTGTTTGGATCTGAACGGTCACATGAAGTGGTTTGTCACTCTTGCTTGTTGCAGGCTTCATTCGGGGCCCACTGCTAAAAGTCTTCCTTGTTGAAGTAATCCCACACATACTGCACAGTAACCTGCGTTGGCGAAAAGAAAAGAATTGACTAACACGTCAACCTCTCGTACTATCCATATCCAGTTTGAGGTGAGTCACATTTTTTTCTCCTTAGGGGAGATGGGGAAAATGTTTAAAACTTGATATTGTCAAATCAAATCAAATCATATCAAATTCTTTTATTTTGAGGATAATGAATAAGCACCCATGTGTTTTTTTACATCCAATCCCCGTAAAAGAGTGGGACAAATATCCCAAGTGATTAGGTCGTAAAGAAGATGGCGTGCTCAGCAACGACCGAAAAAAATAATGGATGACAGAACAGGAAAACAGACACTGTCGGAACAAACTGTCCAAGGCAGTGAAAATGACCAAACTGTCGTCTGCTTAATCATATACATGGCAGAAGGGTTTTGCTCTGTGTGTGTGTGTGTGTGTGTGTGTGTGTGGTGTGTGTGTTGTGTGTGTGTGTGTGGTGTGCGCACCCGTTTAAAAACTTCATTTTATCATTTTATTTCAAGGTTAATCGAATAAGCACTCGTGTGCTTTTTTTTCACATCTAGTCTCCGTGTGTATGCACTTTTGTAAATGTCATCAGATCCCACCTGCACATAATGGCCAACTCTTCCAAAAAGGGGAACAAGTTTTAACGTGCATATGTGTGTCCACCTATACGTGCGTGGTGTGGTGGTGTGCGTGGGTGCGTGCGTGCGTGCGTGCGTGCGTGCGGCGTGCTGTGTGTGTGCGCGCGCGCGCGCGTGCGTGCGTGGGTTTGCGTGTGTATGTCCCCATACGTGTGTGTTTTTGTGAATTTGTCTGTGCACACGCGGGGCTTTTTTCGTTTTTTCCTGTCTCACTGTTGTCAGTCTATACTGTACCATCAGAAACATCGCCACCAATTCATTTTCAATGTTAAATTTAGCACAACACAGCCAGGGAGGGGGGTCCAAATTTGTGGGGACAGATCTGAGGTGGGGGGCTCTCCTCCAGCCAGGCAGGCAGTGGCGGGCTGGGGCCCAGCCGTGTGGGTGTGGGTGGTGTGTGGTGGCAGGGGGGGGAGGGGGGACGTCACGTCTGTCAGGACTGCTCTTGTCAGCCACACACACAGACCTGGCAGCACTAGCAGCAGCAGCAGCAGCAGCAGCAGCAGCAGGGTCCGGCCAGCTGGAAATTCTGTTAGCAGTCACCCCTCACTCCCCTCCTCTACCCGGCCTCCTCAAGGTGAACAACGCGTTTTGCCTGCTGCAAGAGCAACAAAAAAACATACGGCGGAATGCTTGAAGAGAAAACTTGAAGAAGAAAGATTTATAAAAAAAAAAATGATAATAATAAAAATGAAAAAAAATGGTTGGGGGAGGGGGGGGATGGTGGAAATCACACGTGGTGTGTGGTGGATGTAGGTTTGTTTTTGATTTTTGATGAATTAGTATTACAAGAAATCCCCTAACCTGTATTTTGATAATGAGTCAAAGTATCGTGAACAAAGACAAACCAAACGAACAACAAAAGTCTATCTATTTATCTATCTATCCCTTTGTCTGGCGACCGTGGGGGCACCCCTGAAGACTTGACAACCAGTTCCTCCATTCCTCTCTCTGTTCTGCCTTTCTCAAAAGTCTGCTGAAACTAAAAGCCGCCGCCTCCTGTCAGCCCCCTTCCAAACTGTACAAAAGAAAAAGGCGACATCCTCTGCACACAGCCCTGTAATCTCCTTTGTTCATATTGTTCAGTCCAGCTTCTGTCAGGGGTGTGGCTACTGACAATAACATAGTTCTTTCCGTTGTGACTCCTTCCACCTTTCAAATTAACTACCACCACCAAACCCTTGTAGGTACACATTCATACATCTCCGTTCTCTGTGTATGTGTGTGTGTGTGTGTGTGTGTGTGTGTGTGTGTGTGTGTGTGTGTGTGTGTGTGTGTGTGTGTTGTGTGTGTGTGTGTGTGTGATGGAGACAGGGTTAAGGGAGGTATTAAAAAAGGAAATTTTGTGTGTTGTGTGGCGTAAGGTGGGGGTAGGGAGTTATTCAGAATGAAGTTAATATTCTTTTTTTTAAAATATATGTCTGTGTGAGTGGGGATGGTCTGTCGATGGAGGGGGCAATTAAAAAAAATGCAATGGAAAATTTATCCCAGATTCATAAATATTAACGTAAGACAAGATGAGGGTAAAGATCTGACCACGATGATTAATGGAGACAAAAATGGGAAAATGGAATCCTATACTCTACCCCTCTCTCCGTTGTTCTAATCCCCACTCCGGTGAACACACACACTGGCCAGCCTCCCCCACTCCACTCAGTTCTGGACTTTGGGTATGTTGCCTTGACCATCAACACAGCCGTGGACTTGTTAGCTTGTATTTACTTCTGCATTCAAATCATGCTGTTGAGTTTTTTTTTTAGATCATGGAAATAAGATTTCTAGAGTAAAAAAATGACCAATAATGTCTAAATAGACATGTAACAAAACAACAACAACAACAAACAAACACAAAAAAATCCAACTAAAAATACATTCTTTAAAAAAGAATTACAACTAAGTGAGATAAGTGAAAAGCTGCATAAGTGTCCGTACTGTGGAGTCCTCAGCTGACGCAATAATGGAGTCGAACATCATAGGATAGGAGACAGAATTTGTTCTTCTGGATACACAAGCTTGTTTTTTGTAACTGCCCACCATCTGAGCACTAAGCTGCAACACACTCCGCCTACAACACCTAGGTACTTTTCGGTGTGGCCGCTTTGGGTGGGTTTATATCCTGCCGTAAAAGCTGCCTTAGTGGTCCTCGGTGGAGGAAAACTGGCTACTTTATGACCTTCACATGTAGTGTTTATATCGATTTTCCAGCCTTCTCCACTGTTAAGTTGCTTGTGGGTTGGTCTTCGCTCCCTCACAAATTCAGTGATCCGTCGTTAGGCTAATGCAGTGGTGGTCTTCAGTTTAGCCTGACGTCAGTGATGTTGACATCATTCAGGACTGAAGTGGCAGTTATACCAGGACTGCAGGGCCCAACAGTCATGGGCAGGAATAGAGAAGCCCAGCCATTGGCGACGTCATGCATATCTTGATGAGGAGCAGGCACTACAGACTGCCACTACCCAGGCTTGGTGACAGCGCTAGGTCTTCTCTAGGGACCGATATGGCAGTGTGACATGAACAGCCCCCCTGTGGACGGCTGCCCTTGGTCTGTCAGGGTGAACAGTCTGGGGGGTGTCCAGGAATTCCCCTAGCGAGTTAGAACTGTTCACATTCAGTAGGCCCTTCTCTTTCTATGATCATGTGGCACCAAATCTCCCCCTCCCTGTCTGTCTTTTGGGAAGAAATGGTTATCTTTGTACTGCCATCTGGACCATCGACTTGGTAATTCCTTTCTCCCAAATCTTTCCTTACCATCTAGCTTCTTTCAAGAGTGTTTTATCCTTGTGGATTGTCGAGTTTCTTGCAAGCACCGGTATAATTGTTAGATGGCCATTCTGAAGTGTACCGGCCAAGAAATGTATGTTATTTACAATATAATAATAATACATGGAATTTGTATAGCGCTATATCTTGTAAAAACAAATCAAATGGGGGGGAGGGGGGGGGGGTATGTGGATTAGGGAGTGGTAAGGGGGGGGGGGGTTAGTAGAGATTAAGTTTTTGTATGACAAGGGGTCATTTCAATCCTTAAACAAAAAATGTAGAAAGAACATGGATCACAGAATAACTGAGCCCCCCTTATTAGTCCTTGTATGCTCAAGATTAAAATTATTGTGTATGTGCAAGAAATGTGGTCAAAAACTCATTGTGGTGATATATTAATTATTTATTGTCGTTTCCTCCAGGACACATTACGCCAGGGGTGTTAACAGCCAGCGGAGAAGTATGGCATAGTTGTCCCCTTGGCATGAGCCCTGGAGGATTTTGCTCCCCAGCTGAAGAACCTGTGTGATGAGGTAACAGGCCGCTGTGGAGGCTCAGAGGACGGGTAAGGCCGAAGTACGTTGCGTGTTCATTGCCTTTTGGCTCTGGTATAAACCTTTCCGGTATTTTTTTTCCCATTTTATACCCCTTTATGTCACAGCAGATTTCTCTGCGTGAAATTCGGGCTGCCCTCCCCGGGGAGAGCGCGTCGCCACAAGTGCAGCGCCTACCCATTATTTTTGTTTCTTTTTCCTGTCTGCAACTGTAT
>CM060334.1:6427770-6530270 GCA_030674155.1 Stramonita haemastoma
TGATGTAATTTGAAGATGCTCTCTCTCTCTCTCTCTCTCTCTCTCTCTCTCTCTCTCTCTCTCTCTCTCTCTCTCTCTCTCTCTCTCTCTCTCTCTCTCTCTGGGTTTTCTTTTCCTTGTTAGGTTTGGTCAAATTGTGAGCTTTTAGGTTTCATTGATGATAGTTATTTTTTTTATGGATGTGTGAGTCTTTTGAAATATTTTTGTTGACTGGTTTGTTTTAATGACGATGTAATTTGGGGATGCTCTCTCTCTCTCTCTCTCTCTCTCTCTCTCTCTCTCTCTCTCTCTCTCTCTCTCTCTCTCTCTCTCTCTCTCTCTCTCTCTCTCTTCTTTTGCTTCCTTTCCCCTCCAACTTCCACCTTCACATATTCTATCCTAGACTTATTATGGAGAGGAGTGTTTTGGTTGTTATGTTGGATTCAAACTGTATTCTTACCATTTGAATATAGAAATGTGTTTTCATATAGCTTTTTGTGTTTAAAAGATTTTATGTTGTTGTTTTTTTTAATCTGTTTTTTCCCCTTTTATGCTACTTTGCTTGTTTTCCCGCTTCCACACACACACACACACACACACACACACCACACACACACACACACACACACACACACACACATGGTTCTGAATATTTGCTATTTTAAATATTTTTTGCTATGTTATTTTTTGTTTAAATAATTATCAGTGTATCCAGTTAGGATGACGCGTTTTGTTGAATGTATTCTGTTTTCTTCTTTTAAAATATTGGTTGAACTGCTGCTGGTGGTGATGCTGGTATGTAGGGGTAGGGAGGGGGTTTTTTAGCTTTATTCCCTGATCAGGGCAAGGGCCGGATGAAAAAAAGTATGTAATGCTTACTCTGTTACCCTTGAAAAATAAAGATTATTCATTCATTCATTCTCTCTCTCTCTTAAATATAGGTTGAATGGTTGATGATGGTGGCTTGTAGGGTAGGGGGTTGCTATAACCTTTTTTTTTTAGTTTGCATTTCTTTATAGCTATATTCCCTGTAACCCGTGAAAAATAAAGATTATTCCGTCATTTATTTTCTCTGTGTCTGCCTGTCTGTCTGTCTCTAGTTTTCTTTCTTTTTAAAAATGGAACATATATTGTGGAAAAAAATACTCCCAAATCGGATTAATTATTTGGAAATTGGTTCCTGTACTAAGTTGTTACACTATCTGGTTGTTTTTTTTTTCTTTTCCTTTGCATTACACAGTCGTCATCACCACCATCACCAATACCCCATCATTAATTGGTTTATTGCAAACCTTTTGTTCAGTAAGTGAACAAACAAAATAGTTTCTACAGCGTCAATCATTTCTTCGGATGAGACTATAAACCGAGGCACCGTGTGCGAACGCACGCAGAACATCTTGCGCACACGTTAAATCCTGTTTCACTTTTCGAAAGTGTAGGCCATCGTGTGCCGGTGGGAACAGATGACAAAATTGACAAAACTGCATACACACGGGGACTGGATGTAAAAAGCACACGAGTATTTATTGCATTATCCTCGATATAAAAGAATAAATAAATATATTAAAGAATAGATAAATAAGAAGAAATAAATAAAAATAAATAAAACAAGAAAAACAATGACAGAAATTATTCCATTATCCTCGAAATCAGAACATAAGTTGTTTTTTTTAATGGAATTATAAGTAAGTTAAAACATCTTCCAAAGAGAAAAAAAAATTGTCAGAAGTGGGATTCGAACCCACGCCTGGAGAACCAGACTGCGACCTGAACGCAGCGCCTTGGACCGCTCGGCCATCCTGACACCTGTCAAAAAGTGTTTTCATTACCTTTCTATAGCTGTCTTCGTGATTATCTCCCCTGTTCATGCCACTATCGAGTGTAGTTATTCCAACCTTGCAAAAAAGGCTTTTGTGCTTAGCCTAGCTATGAAAACTCTCTTTGATTAAGGTGGGCTTTTGTTTGTTTGTTTTTGTTTTGTTTTCCCCCTCTATTATCAAAATATTATCTCTAGGCCTATGACTAATTTTGTTGGCAGATGATGGTTGGATAATGTACCCAGTAGCTAACTTGTTTTATTTACTACCTTTTGTTTGATTTAGTTTTAATCACCACTTACTTATTATCGATTTTCTGGTTTTACTTTGTTTTTGTTTTCTATTATAACGATCATTTGATTGTTTATTATTAATTTCAGTTCACTGTATTGCGCCTTTGTTATTCTATATATCTTCTGTCCTTACATCTTGTCATGTTTATTACTATATTGTTGTTTTGGCCTTGTTTTGGTTTATTATTGTTTTTAGTTGGAAGTGTTTCTAAATTGATGTAATCCCCGATTAGGACAAGGACTGGATGTAAAAAATATATAAAAAATTAAAAAGCACATGAGTGCTTATTTATTATCCTCGTAATAAAATAATTTGATTTGATTTGATTCTGTCTCTGTTTGGTTTTCCCCTTCAAATATATGTTACACCTTGTTAGGAACTCCATACCCCCCCCCCCCCACCTCCAAAAAAAAAAAACCCATACAAGATTAATTCCTTATTTGTATGCATGCATCATTTTTGTCAAAGTATTGTGAATTTCTGAGTCTATCAGAGTGAGTGCTGCAAACTTCCCACCTATCCTTGCCTGAAAAATGTCTATACCTCTGGATATTTAACTTCTCGAGGTCAAATTTGATCCTGATGTAGGGGCATATACCTATACTACTGTGATGTTGAAGGGGGTTGCTCTCAAGCAGATGGTGAATAAGTCTGCTGGACACTAGCTGACAGCTTATGATGGTGTTCATGATGTTCTTGTAAATGAGAAACCCACGCCCTATTCATGTTTACCTGTTTTCCACTGAAGGATATTTTGTGGTCTTCCTGAGTCGTTGTTTCTCCCATGTTTTCCTACCTTACTTCACAGAGCTCAAGGATGTGCCATTGGTGTCTGGCCATCTCATGTGTTAGTTTTTCCACTTTGCCTGTGGCTCTTAGTGTTCGTACATTCCACGTGTCAATGGTGATGTAGTTTCTGGCACAGATCTTGCTGTGTTGTACACCAGTAGCATACTTTTTACCTCTGTCCTGATGTGCAACAGAAGGCACGGTCCTCGGTAACCCGGGCAATGACCGATCTGGAATGGAGATTCTGATAGCTGTCTTCATGGGTGTGTCTTGGGCAAATCAAACCTGGCGGAGGCCATCCCTCTCCAAGTCAGATTTTTTGGTTGGGTTTACTCCCCACATGTGGCAGGTAGTACTGGGTTACATGGTTACCAGTAGCAGAGGAAGCATCTGACCCGACTCTAATATGTGGCGCTCCACCACGAAATGAGTCGCTTAGCACATTACCCAATTTTGCGCTAGGAGCCTTTAAAGGCAGGTGGGGGTCAAGTTGTCAATTTTGTGATTTGATTGATTATTAAACTAGATCTGTTTATTTATCTTATAATGAAATATCAAGGTATCATTTTTATTCCTTTTGCTTTAAATGTGTTTTGAAAATACCAAAGCACTCATTCTGACAACCTGTTACTAAAATAAACTTGCCTGTTTTTCAAATTTTGTCAGATCCTGCAGTCTATCATTTCAATTTGTAATGATGTTGCACAGAATTGTCCGATTTTCAATCTGTTTTTTGTATTTGATAGCCCTTTATTGCAAATTAATAACATGTCCAATAACTAAAAATTGACCTCATGTGCACTCCGTCTCATTATGTGGTGGAGCGTCACATATGGATATTGATACCTTGACGGATGGTTTCAACACTGCAGTGACTGAAACAGCAAGCAAACTTCTTGGCAAACATCAACCAGTCAAAAAACCTTGGGCACACCTAACATCCTGTAACTTTGTGACAAACGTAGAGTTGAAGAAAAAGAAACATGAAACAGAAGAAAGAGCAGAACAATATAGGGCACTCAACAAAGAATCAGGAAGTCCATGCCAGAAGCAAAAGAGAAATGGATCAGTGTCCAGTGCCAGGACATTGAAGAAAACAGAGCTCTGAGGTTCATCAATGGTCAGATTTTGCCACGTATGCAACCGTTTTTGCCAACAAGCTTCAGAGACAATGGCTAAACACGACACTAGTATGCATGTGTTTTTAATATTCTGTCACTCATTCTAACAGCATACTATAGCCCACTGCTCTGAAAAGCAGATCAGGTCTTAATGTGTGTGCAAGAATTTTGTGCATGTTTACACACAGGACCTTTGTTTATAGACTCAAAATCTTATTCTAAGGGCTTTCAGAGTGGAGTTGGCACAGATGTTAACTCCAGGGAATAATCCCCAAGACCAGGCAGATGTCTTGGTGGTAGCTCAAATGTGCGACTGATCCCAGGCCATCAGATCATGAGCACAACACTCTAACCACCAGGCTATCCCTTCCCCTCTGATGAGGCTATCAACTGACATTTCATGTGCAAATGCAAGTGAGCAGTTAGCTGAGTTAAGATGGGGGTTGGTTGATGGTACCATTTTTAAACTGGATGACTCACTGGACTGGTTTGTGTTAGTCCTGCAAACTGTAAACAGTCCAATTCCACACACAAAATTACACAACACTCACATTTCAGTCCTTTATTGCTCACTTCAGTACAATAATATCTCAAATCCCTTTACTGTCTAAAATCCACAAGCAGGAAGAAAATAAAAGTGTTGGCAGTATTGCAGTGTGACCCTGAGCAGATCTTTAAAGATGTGTGGGATTAGGTAAGTACAGGGTTCACACAGACCTCTACTATGCAATTCAAAGACTTTCCACAGTTTTTAAGTAGCTTCTTAAGAAATTAATGTGTTTTATGCAGTATTACACTTGTAACCTACCAATGCCAAGTTCTATCACTGATTGTCATTCAAAAGGAACTGGTAATACATATTAGCATATTTCTCCATGTGTGTGAGTTCGTGTTAGATCTACTCAAAGATGACACTAGCAGTGTGGTCTTTTTTTTTTTTTTTTAGCAGTGTGGTCTTATTCAATTAGCTCTTGGACAGGCACGGGTCACTTGGCCATTTGTTTAATTTGGCAATAAATTAATAATTCATGAACATCTCCAATTTTCAATGAATGCATGCATGTGTGTTGTGAGAGGAGAGTTTCAATACTTTCATGCACAATACTTTTGGGCATAAATTCTGAGTTTCTGTCAAACTGTTAAGCTATGTATTGGTACTGCACCAGTATTGGTTTGTTTCAAGCACAAATCATATTTTCCCTCCAAGTTTAAAATTATCTACAGTTCTGCTATTCCATGTCCATTTTGCCCATGCACTCGTAAGCATTTGAACTTTTATCTACCCCCCCCCCCCCCCCCCCAAATGTATCATAACCATTTAATTATTTATAGTCATGGCGGTTCTGCTATTCTGTGTCCTTTTGTTCAAGCACTCGCACACATCCAAATTTTTTATTTACTTGTATTTTGCACAAAAATGTATCTTTAACTCTCAGAGGATGGCCGTCTGCTATAGCAGATCAGTGTAAAGCAACGGTTTTGGATGGCCATTTGCTACAGCGGATTTGCTGTTTGCAAATTGTTCATGAGGTCGCCACATTGATACTATGACTAGTGCAGCTTAACATAACTTCGTGAGCCTATCCAAGGTCGAATGCAGAGCATTGTCGGATGATTCCATGTGTTCTGAACTCTTTGTTTGCGGTTGCAGAGAGTAGGGGACACGGGAGTACAAAATTTGGAGTATTTTCTTCATGCTTGTCAAAGCTTAAATATTTAACTGAAAGTTTCAATCTTTTGATATGTACTAACCCAGTACATTGTTCATAAGATTTCATTTTCTTTCTATGTGTTTTGTATTTTTTATGATTTTTTTTTTTAATGAACCATTACAAATGGCCCGTCCACGGGGAGAAAAGCAAGAGAGAGAACTGGCCATCCCCGGTGAATTAAAAAGATTTTCCCTCAAAGTTTAAAATTATCTACAGTCATGGTGGTTCTTTTTTGTATCCATTTCCTCCACGCACTTGCACACATTTGAACTTTTATCTATTTTTTTTGTACAAAAATGAATCATAGGTTCTTGTCGGTGTCAAAGGGAATACTTCTGATAAATAAATCTTTATTTTCAATGAAGAATTTGTTGCAGATTGTCATGTCGGTCATTTATAGAGGTCTTGGATCTGAAATTTCTTTATTTTTTTTCTTAATTCAATTTTTAAAAAAAAATTTAAATCGCCAAGACAGAATCATGTTTAAAATGTAAGGAAAATCACCTGTAACAATGTCCGAGCTTTGTTTTTCATTTAACATCCATTTGTTTCAATCACAACTGCCTACAAAATGATTTTATACACAATGTGATAAATCAATGTTACCTGTTCACATAGAAAAAAACATTATGTGTCCGCTTGAAATCAATGTTACCTGTTCACATAGAAAAAAACATTATGCGTCCGCTTGAAACAATAACTCATTTTCTTTATCTGTTACTCCTATCTTGCAACTTTTTTCTCTCCCTAGTTTTGCTCCTATCTTGCAATTTTTTTTCTCTCTCCTACCTTGTACTCTTTCCTCTCCTTAGTTTTACTCTCCTTATTTCTCTCTTAGTTTTACTCCTATCTTGTTATATTTCTTCCCTAGTTTTACTCCTACCTTGTAATTTCTCTCTCCTTAGTTTTACTCCTATCTTGTTATATTTCTTCCCTTAGTTTTACTCTACTTGTAATTTCTCTCTCCTTAGTTTACTCCTGTTGTTTTCTTTTTCTCGCTCCCTAGTTTTACTCCTATCTTGAAATTTTCATCTCCCTAGTTTTACTCCTATCTTGTAGTTTTTTTCCCTCTCCCAAGTTTCTTTTTTAGCTTTCTGCTCTACAAAACTGCGGAAAAGTAGTAGCCCTGCAAACTTTTGTGCGTGTTTGGGGAGGAGGGGGGGTAGGGGGGATGATTTAGACCCAGGCATAAAATGTTGGACAGCAGTGACCTACTAAACATCATGTAGCCATCATTGGGAAAAGAAACCAGATATGAACATGGGTGACACTTTCCAAACCAATTTAAAATCCAAACAAGACTAATCAAAAAGAAAAGGAAGGAAAACATTTCCACTATGTTGTTTTCTACTGCCCAAAAGGCCAGGCCCCATCCTGACTGACTGACAGCAATCTCTGTCAAACTCAGGTAAATTCAACTCATCATAGTAAACTCCTCTTGCTTTTCCACTGGTGGGGACAGATGAACTTATTTGAATATTTTCTACAAGTATTAAAGAACACATATTGGTCCATAATTGCACATTTTATAAAGAACTTGATATCATTGTATTATTTTGTTTGTCCTTGTCTGTTGGTTTTGTTGGTTTGTTTTTTTTTTGGTTTTTTTTTTTGGGGGGGAGTTCTAAGTGAACATCTCCAAAATGAGGAAAACTGAAACTAAGTCATTTTTTAACCAAGCTTTTATGATGACAGTTTCATTCAAAGGATAAGTTTCACCCATGCAGACGTAACAGCTAAACTAGTCATTCAAGTTTACAGCCCTGACTTTCTATCACGGCAAATCAGCAAAATAAAATATCACTTTCTTCAGAACAAGACAGTTGTAATGATGGATCATGAACAGAAGTTATCCTGGAATGCACAGCTGTTAGGCAACACTGGCACTGGCGCATACACACACACACACATACACAGAGCACAAGACAGGCCTGCAGACAGGAATCATGATGCCCGCTTGATGAAGATCCCCCCACAAAACTTCCACGAGAGTTGTACGCTACCCATCCCCAACACTGAGCATGGCTGATGTTTCTGTCATTCCCTCTGCAGAATCAGGATACCACTTTATGCCAGCAGATACACATTTTCACAAAGCACCGTGACAAGTCTGTACTTTCTCTGCACTTAAACACGACCACCACTCCCCCCTTTTTGCAGATTGGTTTTTCTCTTTCAGCTGACTGCTTTCATTTCCACATCAAAAATAAGTGTGCTGCCTGGTGGTATGGGTCCTTGTCGAGCATTCCCGTATCTGTAACACAAGACAAGCCCTCAATACATAACCTTTCAACACACTTAAAAAAAAAAAAAATTACCATTAAAAAAATTTCATTCCTCGGCTCAAGCTCCGAGGTTTACCAATAGTGAGATTTTTGCGTATGCAACCTCCCCCCCCCCCCCCCCATCACCTCCAAAAAGATTTAATGTAGCCACATTCTGACTTTGAGGATGGTTCTGAACATGACACATATGAACATGCATTTTGTATAAAAATAAATAATAAATAAAAAGTTCTGTTCCTCCGTACGCATTGGCCTTTTCAGGCACGTGTGTGCAAGATTTCTGTGTACATTCATACACAAGGCCTCAAGGATTTTAACGTTCAGTTCAATGTTCTCATCAAACTAGGAAGAAAGGGCAAGGCTGGGAATTAAACCCAGAATCTCCTCCTTTATTTGTTAGGCAGATGAATGTCTAAACCATCCTGCTACCTTCCTTCTTAATTCCAAATTAATTTTTTTATTACTTCAAAACTGATATTCCATAGACTGCAACATGCATTTAGCACAAATAAACGAACCCACAGCAACAAGAAATGTATCTCTGATAAAATTCTGTAGATAAAAAAAATCTTGTACAGAAAAAAAATCTAAAAAGAAATGGCTGAAAAAAAAAAAAGGCCTTGCCAATGAGGCAAAAAGCTCCCTCCAAGAAAAGCCGATAAGATTTTCAGCTGATAAATCTGATGCAACTACTCTGAAAATCTCACAGTGCAGGGCAATGCCATCATCAGTAACTAATTGCACCTGGTGGAGTCCACTTCTCTGGGGCTTTGGTTGACAGCTTTCTCCACACAGCAGGGGAGTGGAGTTAGTGCCACTGTTTACTCCTTCAACCTTTCAAAAAATTTTTTTTTTTTTTTTAAACCTCATTCAACCTGCCCAAGACAGACTGCCTGACAATACTGTTCTTCCCCAACTTTCTTGGATTCAGACTGAAGTCTTCCATTTCACTAGATAAGACACTGCCAGAGAACAGAAATTTCTCAAGCTGACACACCTCAGCAGAAATCTCTTAAAAACCCACACCCTCATTTTTCATTAGATTAACTACTGGCCTATTCCTAAAGATGGAAGACAGACCTATAAAATATTCATATGGTGGCCATTCCCATACATTTACCAACAGCCCTGGTTGTCTGGTGTCAAAGCTAGTGAACAGTTAATTAACTCTTTACTAATGAACAGTTAACTCTTTACTAGTGAACAGTTAACCCATATTCCCCTGAGCTCACTCAGTTCATTCACTGGCAAAGTTGTGTCAAGGGAAGTAATTTTTACACCTTTCAATAGACTACCCAAGATAACTGATTACATATATATATATATTACCTTCTACTGCAAGAAATGTTATTACCTGTATTCTGCAATAAATCAAGTACACAGTGGGCCAGGCGCTTTTTGCATTCATGCAGTTGTTTACCCCCAAAAATTGTATGCCATAAGTTTTTTGCTATCAGTACACGGCAGTCGTTTTTCCCCTTTCCGTTGGTCTCAGACGCTGGTACTTGAGCCCTGATGATCTGATCTTAGCTTACACACTGACCGCACAGAAAGGTCCGCTCACTTGAGCGTGGTGTCCTTTCCACTGTTACAGTGGAGAAAAGTCTGGTGCACTGTCATACATTTAATACCTCATAAGGGTCAGCAGGGGTAAAAAAAAAAAAAAAAAAGTGGACCCAAGTAGACTGTTATGATTATATTTACATCCCAATGGAGATATCTGATTTAAGGACTGCCCCAAGTACACATTTACATATTTTCCTTCTTGCTTATAATTACAAAAATAAAAGGAAACAGTTTTTTCACCAAGTACTCAGCACTCACCCTTGTGATGGCGGAACTGTAATCTTCCTCTTCCCTCCTACTTTCATGCCTGCAACAGACAAAAAAACATTATAACATGCCACTCCCTGGTAGTTGCTGTTGTTTTTTATTTTAAACTTTCAAAAAAGAATTCAGAGAGAACCTAAGGTTGGGAGATGGAAAAATAGAGTACATCTTGTTTTGTTTCATATGGGGATTTTTTGTTAGTTTTGTTAGAATAAAACAAAACCCAAAATCAACTCATTGTTTCTAGTTCCATTCAGATGAATGCGTCAAAGATAAATGTGTTTCAGAAAACCAGATATGCTACTCTGAATATCCTGCATGGCATGACTAACAAAGATTAGTGAAAATAATGACCATCTTTTATGTTTCTATTCAGATACTGATGGGACGATATTGTTCTACCAAAACATAGATTCTAAAAACATATACCACGCCCAAAGTCAAGTTTGGGGTTTTTGTTTGGGATATGTTGTTTTTTTTTAACACAGATATCTCATTTCTACAAGCTTTCCATTAGCTTTACCATTTAAGAAAAGCAAAGACCAGATAGACTCAAGACCTTTTGATTTACAGTTATGGCAAATAAATATTCACGGCTAAAGAATTTCCACATTCTCAAGAAGACTTTTTTCTTTTTTTAAACTTCTATACTCTGGTATTTATCCTGAAGTGCACAGCACACACAGCAAACTGTTCATCAGGAGAGAGCTGCCAGCATGTAGCGGGTCACTAGGGAGTTGCTGGCTTCAGGCCTCTTCCATTTTCACATGATGCTCTTGTCTGCTTCATCCACACATACATGGATTTGAACCTTGTTTTTTCACACAAAATATATCTTAACTAAGGGTACCATCGTCCTTACAGAAAATACTTTCAGCAGACATGCTTTCAATTTCAGGGTCACAGGTTGTCATTTTGGTAAATGTCAAGGGGATTGATGGCCTCAAAAAAAAAAAAGGGAGGGGGAGAGGGGCTGGTCGTTCAAAATTCAGTTTCAAGGAGTATGCAAACACTTTACGGGCCAGAAGGTTGCTAGTTCAAATCCCAGAAAAGGGTTCTTACTGTCTGGTGGTGGTTTTCCTCCAGCCAGCTTGTACTCAAGAGTGAGATTGCTATGGAATCACTGGGAAGACTGAGACAACCAGCTGACTTCTTCTCTTTACCACTGTGATTTTGAGAGTTGCTCAAATCAGCTGACCAACACTGCAGCTGGCTTCATCTCTCGGGGTCTGGTTGATGCTGGGATATGTTATGATATGAAGCATTACATACTGCTCTGTCAAGTAGTCTCAAAGTGCATGCAATTCCACAGCAGCAGCATTACACCATCCTCATCACTACTGATCATCAGGCAATCAAAGTTGTTTTCAATTCAGTGGTCCAGGTTGCTCTGGTCTCATGGTGACCTCAGTTTCAGTTCACCACACATTTCTGTGCCTGTGGTGGGTTTGTATCAAACCCTTTGGGAATAAAGTTCACGGGAGAAGATCGTTGGAAGAACACTGTGGTGGTCACCATTCCAAATGGGCACTTCAGTCTGGCTCCCCAACAAAGTTATCATTGTTGTCTGCAGGGCCAGGGCTTAGTAGGTGGTGTCCTGCATGAGTTAGCTTGGAACAGGCACTACTGAACATCACCAAAGTGACCCAGCAGCAGTGCAGGGCCCCTCTGGCTGGTGGCCCTACAGTGGTCTGACACTGACAGGCTCCTTGTGGACTTCTGACCCTGAGGATGCCACATAAGCCTAGGTATGGCTGGGGCTGAGCTATTGAAATTCACAGCTTCAGAACAGTATGACAGAAATGCAACAGACACCAAAAAAAAAATAATAAAAAGTCAAAACCCCACAAAATCACAGTATGCAATGATCACTGACCGATCAATCCCGTGTCCCAGCCCTTGATCACCTCCCCTCGCCCCAGGCGGAAGCGGAACGGTTTTCCCTTCAGGCACGAGTCGAAGCGTTTGTTGTTCTTGGCCAGAGTGCCTGAGTAGTACACTGACACCTGCACAGTGGATGCATGTTTCAGTATCACAGAGTAGTACACTGACACCTACACAATGGATGATGTTTCAGTATCACAGAGTAGTACACTGACACCTGCACAGTGGATGATGTTTCAGTATCACAGAGTAGTACACTGACACCTGCACAGTGGATGCATGTTTCAGTATCACAGAGTAGTACACTGACACCTACACAATGGATGATGTTTCAGTATCACAGAGTAGTACACTGACACCTGCACAGTGGATGATGTTTCAGTATCACAGAGTAGTACACTGACACTTGCACAGTGGATGCATGTTTCAGTATCACAGAGTAGTACACCTGCACAGTGGATGCATGTTTCAGTATCACAGAGTAGTACACCGACACCTGCACAGTGGATGATGTTTCAGTATCAGAGTAGTACACCGACCCTGCACAGTGGATGATGTTTCAGTATCACAGAGTAGTACACCTGCACAGTGGATGCATGTTTCAGTATCACAGAGTAGTACACCCGACACCTGCACAGTGGATGATGTTTCAGTATCACAGAGTAGTACACTGACACCTGCACAGTGGATGATGTTTCAGTATCACAGAGTAGTACACCGACACCTGCACAGTGGATGATGTTTCAGTATCACAGAGTAGTACACCGACACCTGCACAGTGGATGATGTTTCAGTATCAGAGTAGTACACCGACCCTGCACAGTGGATGATATTTCAGTATCACAAAGTAGTACACCTGCACAGTGGATGATGTTTCAGTATCACAGAGTAGTACACCGACACCTGCACAGTGGATGTTTCAGTATCACAAAGTAGTACACCGACACCTGCACAGTGGATGCATGTTTCAGTATCACAGAGTAGTACACTGACACCTGCACAGTGGATGATGTTTCAGTATCGCAGAGTAGTACACTGACACCTGCACAGTGGATGCATGTTTCAGTATCACAGTCTATTTTGTATTTTATACCACTTTATGTCACAGCAGATTTCTCTGTGTGAAATTCGTGCTGCTCTCCCCGGGGAGAGCGCAGCGCCTACCCTTTCTCTTTTCCTGCATGCAACTGTATTTGTTTCCCTATCAGAGTGGCTTTTTTCTACAGAATTCTGCCAGAGTCAACCCCCTTGTTGCCATGGGTTCTTTTATGTGCGCTAAATAGTGATGTGTAACACACGAGACCTCGGTTTATCGTCTCATTCAAAAGACTAGCGCCCAGACCACCACTCGGGGTCTAATGGATGGGGAAAAAGTTGGGGCCCAAACGGGGTACGAACCACCGCACACTCTGACCCAGACTTTTTGCTTTCTAGGCAAGGCGCGTTACCACCTAGACCACCAATCCATAGTCATAGAGTAGTACAAAGACACCTGCACAGTGGATACGTGTTTCAGTATCACAGTTGTAAATAATAAATAATCCGAAATTTATATAGTGCTAATTCTTGTATGAACAACCCGAGCGCTGGCATTCAGCCTATTCTTACACATGCAATCAATCACAAACAGTTTTCACAGAATCAATTTTACACACACACAAACACACACACATGAAGATTATTCACTTTGACGAAGTGATGGGGATTTCAGTTGTCGAAGGCAGGGAGAGATTTTGAGATGAAACAGTAGGGGAAAGTCCTAGGTTGGAAAAAAGTACGTCTTCAGAGAGAGAGGGGGGTAAGGGAGGAGGGAGGGAAAGAGAGAGAGGGAGGGAGGGAGGGAGAGTGTGAGAGAGACAGACAGACAGACAAACAGAGAGTGTGAGAGTTTGAGAGTGTGAGTATGTGTGTGTGTGTGTGCGTGCGTGTGTAATTATACAGCAAACTCATCACAAACAGCTGCCTACCTACCTACCATGAAGGTATGATGTTAGGTAAGAAATCCACTCACAGTTGCTCCTGGCTTGGCTTCAGGTCCATGGCCGATCTTGAGGTCTTCCACACCAGTGCCTCCAGCCACGGAGTGTTTCTTGCCCACTGCAGGGGAAGGCTTGGGGCTGGGGGGCTCTGCTGCTGCTGCTGCCTTCTCTGCTGCACTGCTCTCCTGCCAGCACAACACAACACACCTCTTAGCTTGCTTACTTAACCTCCACACACTGTTACTGGTTGTTGTTGTTTTTTTAATATGTAACTGGTAACACAGACATAGCTGTATATTATGTACACCGTTTTTTGGTTGCTCATTTTTTAAAATTATTTTTTTTAATAACTACAAATATGTGATGTTCCACCACGAGATGAGTTGCATTGCACCAGAGGTCAATTTTTAGTTACTGACATGCTATCAATCTGCAATAAAAGGGCTATACAATACAAAAAAACAGATTGAAAATCTGACATTTCTACCAAAAGTTATTACAACTTGAAATGATAAGACTGCAGGAAATGACAAACTGAGAAATGGACAGGTTAAGTATCCTAATAGGTGGCCAGAATGAGATTTTTTGTATTTTGCAAACATGTTTAAAGGCAAAAGGAAACAAAAATTTGCCTTCATATTTCACTACAAGGTAAAATAATGGCTATAGTTTTATAATCAGTCAAAATCTTAAAATCGACAACCTGACCCCACCTGCCTGTAATGGCTCCTGGCGGAAAAGTGGGACAGGTGCTAAGCGACTCATCTCGTGGTGGAGTGTCACATATAGACATACGCTCTATGCTAGCCTGCATACATTGTTAACTTTTAAAAGCAACAGCTACTAACATTAGCATAGCTTTAACTTACCCCGCATACAAATGTTAATTTTTTTTTTGGGGGGGAAGGATGTTAAATATCTGCAAAGATAGACATAGATTCATGTAAGTCACTGTACACTTATAAGTTGCATAATTCATTATGACCTAAAAACCTTTACAAATAAATGAAAAATTCTGAATACACAAAATGGCAATATTCATGTCTATTGCATAAAAATGTTATAATCTTAAGTCCTTTTGGCTCCCTATCCACTAGCTGGTGGTATTCTGCAATGTACACTGACACCTGCACAGTGGATGATGTTTCAGTATCACAGAGTAGTACAAAAAAAACAACAGTTTCAGCTCAACTTAGTGTTCCAGTTATCCTCTGTTGCAGATTTCCCTTATGGAGAGATTTTTGCCTTCACAACCATTTTTCCCTGCCATCAAAGCAGCTGCAATCTGACTTAAGGAATACAGCTGGGAACTAAACTACCAATTTTGCCAGGACAATTCCAACCAATCCAATCATGTTGTTTATAGCCCTGCCAACCACACAGGCCATATCGGGGATGTCACCTCATCAAATTTTAAACTTAGATTGAAACTGTGCAACTATATACAGATAAAAACAGGGTATAGAGTCAACTCTATTGTCCTTCCTTGTATCAACGCCCCGGTCAATCATAAGGGTCAGCCCAGGATGGGCACCGCATTGTGGGAAAAACCACATCAATCACACATAAAATGAGATAAAACCAAAACCAGATTCCTTAAAACAACCCTGTCCTTAGAGACCAACTATATCACTTTCACTCGTACCAGGTGGGAAAAGCCAGATTCTCTCAAAAAGTTACATCCCGAAAAAGGACAGTTGGACGGTACCTCCCTGCTCTTTCCACACAAGCCCTTAAGCACACAGACCTGACTGGTTTACAGTCTCCTCCCAAAGACTTGACATTTAGTTCAATTTTTCAGACAAAGAGGGAAGAAATGGCAAGGCTGGGAATCAAACCCAGAATCTCATTGTTTACATGTAATTTTACAGTTCCTTTCACCAGGTATAAACCTAAAATGCTGCCCTGGCACATCACACAGTTTACTCCACCGAGTATAATTATAAATAAATCTACTGTAAGCCTCTGGCTTGGATTTACATCTTATTTCACAAGTTACTTCACCACGTATAAAAATATTTTGCCAACTGGTCTGCAAGAAAATGGTGTACAATTGTCTTGTTGTAACACATCTTACACTGATTCTCTCTCTCTCTCTCTCTCTCTCTCTCTCTCTCTCTCTCTCTCTCTCTCTCTCTCTCTCTCTCTCTCTCTCACACACACACACACACACACACAAACACACAAACACACACCTTCACAACCAACTTCACTTTGTTACTGAATCGTTCCAGAACTACTGAGACACGCCCAATGCCACCTTACCTGTTGCTGTGCAGCATTTTCTCCTGGCTTATTCTTTTTCTTCTTCTTCTTCTTCTTGGAGGTGGAGTCGTTTAGGGTATCACCAGCAGCGCTGACGTCTGCTTTGGCTGGCTGCACACACAGGGCAAGGAGTCATCAGTCTGTGTTCATCATTTTCTTCAGTAAACACTTCTTCCATGATTGCAACTTCAGCAATAATGTAATCTCATTGCACCAGAGGTCAATTTTAAGTTATTGACATGTTATTAATCTGCAATAAAAAGGTTATTCAATACAAAAAAACAGATTGAAAATCGAGCAATTCTTTGAAAAGTTATTACCAATTAAAATGATACACTGCAGGATGTGACAAAATGAGAAAAAAAAAACAGCACCAAAAACCCACCTACAGCCCCCAATCTTTTGTCTGTTGACTCAAATAATCTAAAAACTGTTGAAACGACTTCTCTGCTTTTCCACACTTTGTTTTGTTTACAAATACACTGACTAAAAACCCAAAAACAGCAATAAACGAGAGATTTTTTTTCCTCCCTCTCTCTCTCTGCCTTCAGTCTTTACCCGACCATTTACCTCTGACTTGGCGTCTTTCTTTTTCTTCTCTTTCTTGGAAGGAGACGGTGTTTGCGATTTGCTGGCTTTCTTTGTCAGGGAGGTCTGCAAGGCTTTCAGAGACTGGGGTGACTGGTTGCTGGCCACGGAGTCCTCATCCTCCTCTTCCGATTCTGTGACACAAAACAATTCACACAACTATTCCTACACATTCCCAGCACTAAAGAAGAGTCAGCAAAAATCTTTGATAAATAAATAAAAAAGAAGAGAAGTGGACACAATCTGGAGGGAAAAAAATTCTACACACAAATAAAAAAGGACACTAAGCTAAACCTCCCCCCCCCCCTTCTCAAATTTTCAAAGGGAGAGAGAGCTACAGTATCACTAATGCAAATTTCAGATAGTAATGTCCCTTTACCCTGACACTACAGCTCAGTGAATACATTTGATTTCCTTTCCTGCAGTTGCATGAAGTCATGGGTTCGAATCTGGACAGCGGCATCATGTGAATGAAGGGATTTTTATGATCTGCCTGATTGCAGACCTTAATTTCCTTAATGTCCAATTTCCTTAATGTCCTTTAAACATGCAGAAGATTAAATATGCACATTAGAGATTCTATCATTTATGTCAGCGTGCGTTGGGTTCCAGACACAAACACACCCAGCCTGCAGGCTGTACCTGCAGGAATGGGCTCCTCAGATTAAGAATAATTCAGTCGTCACACCACTCTATCCTTCAGCATTCTGAAAACATGCACCAAACATGACCATGAAAGCGTAAATGTAACAGCTAAACAAAAGTAAACATATATTACCCCCCATCCTAAAAAAAACAAGTGGACACAATTGGGAGGAAAATAATCAATTGAAAAACAAATCTACACACACAAAACATATATACTTCCTAAATTTTCAAATGGAGAAAGAACTGAGAGAACTGCAGTATCACTAGTGCAAATTTCAGCTAGTAATTTCCTTTTACCCTGACAAACTCCTGCCGGATGTTAAATAAAGGCGTTTACCCTTCACTCCTTCCTACCTTCTCTGGTTACAGTGTCCCAGGTAAGGTATTCTATGCATGGTCTTTTAACGTGCGTCTCTGTGTTCACCTATTTCTATGAATGGGCTTTTACATATGTATGTCATTGAACTCTACTTCTGCACACACATTTTAGAGCAGTGCACACAACCAACCAGTGCACATGTATACACACACTTTTGGTTTGCCCTGTGCATCATCCATCAATTTTTCCAAATGAATTTCATATTCTTCCAAAATATTGACCAACACTTATAAATCCAGAAACATTTATTTCAGATCATCAATCTGCTTTTGCTTCAGGTCTTTCTGTACAAGGTGTCCTGCAGACCCAGGAAAAGTCACACACTTATCACATGCAATACTATCGAGCAACTTTGACATATACAAACTGTCGCCAAAGTCACATAAACAACAATGACCACACACACACACACATACGTACACACACAATTTTACCTTCATCCTCATCTTCTTCATCTTCCCATGCCTCCTCATCAAACTGAAAAGAATCAAAACAATCCCTTATTTTCAGATATCAAACATGAAATCGTCTGCTCTATGTTACTAATAAAAGAAGTCCCCACCCTCTGGAGTTAACATTAGTACCGATTCCACTTTCCCAAAAACCGGAAAGTCCTTCAGATGAGATGATAAACTGTGGCTCTGCGTGTGCATGCACACAGAACATTTTATCCTCGATATAAAATAAAAATAAACTGTGCACACATTAGAACCCATTCTGCCTTTCTGAAGAGTAGGCCATTCATACAGGTAAGAATGGATGACCTAAACATATATTTAAAAAGGCATGCACACTGTTGTCGTGTTTAGACATCATTCCTAAAGCGGGAATGCGGCTACCTTAATGGTGGGCAGAACTGGTTCAGTATGCAAAATCTCACCTTCGATGAACCCAAGAGCTGTAACCAAGGAATGGAAAAAAGAGATAAAAAGCCATCACCACTTGTCCAGCCTCACATCTAAATCAAACTATTCTTAACTCACTCGGGACTGCCAGTTCTCTCCCTTGCGTTTACCCACAGATGGCCTATTTGTAATGGTTAGTAAAAAAAAAAAAAAAAAAAAATCATAAAAAATACAAAACACAAAGTAAGAAAATGAAATTTTCTGAACTTATGAATAACATACTGGTTAGTACATACCAAAAGATTGAAGCTCTCACTTTATATTTAAGTTTCAACTAGCATAAAGAAAATGGTCTGAATTTTGTCCTCTGTGTTGCTATTCCTTGTCGGCTACTCTCTGCAACCGCAAACAAAGAGTTTGGAACACACGGAATTACCCAACAATGCTCTGCATTTGACCTTGGACAGGATCACAAAGCTATGTTAAGCTGTATTAGTCATAGTATCAATGCGGCTGCCGCATGAAAAATCTGCAAACAGCAAATCTGCTATAGCGGACAGCCCTCCAAAACCGTTGCTTTACACTGATCTGCTATAGCGGACAGCCATCCTCTGAGAGTTAAGAAAAGACAGAAAAGAGGCAAGACTTACCAATGAGGGAACTTCATCCTTCAGACGCTTCAATTTCTTGCCTGCTCCATCCAACTGCGTTCTCTTTCGTTTAGATCCAGCTGTAAATCAACAACACACAATAAACATTAAAAACAACAAAAAGCAACAACAAAACTCCTTACACTGCTGCTGAGCTTGAAGTATCAACCTTTGGTAAAAATGAAGAAGAGCATTTTGGTCCCACACTTTCCACACTATGCTGTTCATGTTTTCAAAAAAAGCATTAACTGCACAAAAATAAGCAAAAAAAACTTACACTGGAACAAAGAAACACCTGCCCTACCTCTATTGAGCTGTGATTTTCACAAAATACACACATATCAAAGCATTTCCCCAACTGTCAAAATACAATGTTCTGCATCGAATGCTCAGCTATTTGTTGTCTATCATATGAGCGAAAAAAATAATTTTTTTAGAAAAACACTTTCAAGGGGTTAAAAAAAAAAACCCACCCCAACAACTTGTGTTTATATGAGTAAACTGTCCACATCACATTATGGATAATAAAAAACAAAAATGTATCAACAAAATAAGCAATAAAAAATGAAATCCTGAGCCTGAACAGAGACTGGTCTGATACATTACACAATATATTTCACAAATATACTCTTTAACACACACACACCATAGGTCTCTAAACAGTACCGAGAACAAAAAAATGTCAAATTGAACGTTACAATCAACAACTGTACATGATCAACACTCAAGTTTTTCTATTCCTTCCCATTAGCACAGTTGACCCTCATGCCTTCTACTCTGTTTTTACCACCCTGTAATGTTCACCATACCCCCACTGTGTTCTGTGTACACATATAGATTTCTCCGAAAGTTGGGAGTGAGAGGTCTTCATATATGAAGAACCTCCCCTGGACAGTACAGCATACCCTCACTCAGGATATCTTTGTGTGTGCGAAGTCAAACTCTATACCAGCTTAACCCTCACAGTCCTGAACCGGGATTGAGTAATTGCCTCCCCCCCCCACCCTCAAATCCCGAACCAGGATTTGTCAAGATTTACACACAGTATATTTCCATCATGCTGTGACCATCACTAATTGCTACCACATGCCAAAGCTCTATCAGGCTAGTGGTAGAAACCTTGCTAAGAGTCTGGAAGTAATTATAGCTGCTGGTATGTACTTAGGAGGAAAAAGGAAGCGAGCATGTGTGCCCGACCTGATTTTGTGATGGAATGCGAAATCTAGGGGCAGTTTGTGTTCAGAGAATCCGAATGCAAGAGTGTTAATGCCAAGGTTAGAACTACATGTTACCAGATCAACAGTTACACAAAAATGGTAACCACAGACAACAATCTGCTCCAACCTAGCTTAACTAAATTTTTTTTTTTTTTAAATCAATACTTTCAAAAATCACACAGACATATAAATGATAATAGTGAACTATTCCCTACCTGCCAAGGGGCTCCACTCTTCATCGTCCTCATCATCCTCATCGTAAAGTTCAGAATCTGCACATTTACACAAACAAATATGCACATTTACACACAGAACCTGCACATTTACACACAAAACCTGCACATTTACACACACAACCTGCCCATTTACACACACAACCTGCCCATTTACACACACAACCTGCACATTTACACCCAAACCCTGCCCATTTACACACACAACCTGCCCATTTACACACACAACCTGCACATTTACACACACAACCTGCACATTTACACACACAACCTGCACATTTACACACACAACCTGCACATCTGCACACAAAATTCAACAAAAGGGATTATATTAATGTTTCAGTTTTACATGGTTTGTCGCCCAACTGACCACTGAAGTCAAACCACAGATATCGCTACACCAGGTCAACATAATCCAAGCAGAATGTTATCGTAATGAAAATATACCAAGTGAACTATGTCAGTATTATCAGACACAAAACCCCACCACTGCTACAGAACACAACTCGTGGCGTATGATTATTTCAATCATTCAACCCTTATTCGAAAATAAGACAAGGGCAGTATTGAAGACAGCCTTTCTGCTTCATTTTTCACCTCAAAATTCACAAACTGTTTAAAACCATCAACCCCCCCCCCCACCCCCACCCCCTCCCCAAACCAACCAAAGGAAAAAAACAACATTTGGACTTCTTTAATAGCACAGCCTAGAATCTGCATTATCTCCAGACAAGATTTTGCACCTGATTGTTGGGTGGGTCAGGCATTTGAACATTATCTGTTGTTGTTAGTTAAGGTACCACATAATGTCGGTTTCAAACAGAATGTTCTGTAAGCCAACAACCCTTGAGAGGTTTTATCTTACAATTCTAGTTTCATTTAGACTTTTTTAAAATTTTCATTTGCTCTTGAGTATTATTGTTTTTGTGGGTGTTTATTTGTTCTTTTTATGTTCAGATTTTTTTGTTAAAGATTTTTTTTGTAGTTTAAGGTTTTTATACACAGGAAAAATTGGTCACATGTCTGAAAATTTTTCAGAACACTTTTCGGTTTTTTTAATTTTCTCATGGACCCAAATACCAACTTAATACCAAGGTTTGAACTACAAGTTACCTGATAAACAGTTACAGAACAATTCAAACCACAAGACAATAATCTGCCCCAATCTAGCTTGACTGGAGAAAAAAAAGGCCTGTACTTAAAAAATAAAATAACACAAGACACATATATGATAGTAGTGAACTATTCCCTACCTCCCAAGGGGCTCCACTCATCACCGTCCTCATCATCTTCGTCATCGTAAAGTTCAGAATCTGCACATTTACACACAGAATCAGCATATTTAGATTTACATGCAGAATCTGGTTGCCAGGCTAAGGGATAGATAGATAGATAGATGGGTCATTCTCAGAAACATGTGAGGTACGATAGTGACCTACTTCACACATCTGCCATTTGGCTGAATTAAGTTGAAAATTATGGTGAATGCTGTTTGCTGGTTGCATTTGAATTAAAGTAATAAATTTTAAATGTTTTAGTGAGTATTTGTGTATATGTTTTTAGATATTGTCAATTTGTTTAATAAAATTGCTCATTCCAACATGGCGGATTTGTGACATTGCTGTGCATGCTTTATTCAGATTGTTCTTCTGACTTGAAAAACTGCCAATTTGAAACACAACTTGAATTAAATTAATGCCCAGATGTTGTTTCAAGTTCCCAAGCAGAAAAAAATAGTACTTCTTTGTAGTAGACATTAAATAGAGGGCAGATAAAATGCTCGTTGCGGTCGTGACGCTAGTTTCCAAATTTAGGCCCAACTTTGACCATTCACTTGTAAGAAACTATACGATGTCATCAACGCATTATAACAACCAGGGATGAATCAAACATTTAAAAGTATATAAAAAACGTTTTTTTATCAGTCGGGGTTCTTATCCTCATACACTGCCCTTATTCCCAGATGGTGGTCATAGTTTCCCCTTTTTAATGTCACGACCGAATGACGTAATTCTAGTGAAAGGCCGGCACCGTCTTCCACTGACGGAAAGTTTTAGCGTGGGTACATCACCTTTGACCTTATAATCCCTGACGCGGACCTTGACCAACTGAAGGAGCATCACGACGTAATAGATAGATATAAAGTCTTTGTCTTCTCCCAAGACTTCACACGTCACGACCAACTGCTAAGGGACGGCAACATTTGAATAAGGTGAGTTTACTGTCTTCTATCGCGTTCTTTATTTAAAACAAAGAAAGTATTTTCTTTTCAAAGTATTTTACTTTTACCAAGTACAGTTTATATCATTAACTTGTGTTTAAAACATGAAATTTTGGGGGTTTTCTTTCGGTTGTGCATATCTTGTCTTTTCTCGTCTACAGTTTCCGCATGTTAACTATGGGTGCATTTACCGGTTGTTTCATTTAACGATCACTTACTCTTACACGGAAAGAAAACAAAAGCCATCTATTGTAAATTGTAAAAATGGTTGATGTGTGCAAAAAATCAATATTGCGCGAATTATTCGGTACATTGAGTTTTTGTTGTGCAGCGTTAGGTTCAGGACACGAAGCAAAAATACTATGGCTTCGCGTACTGACCACAACATTCTTGCTAAAGTTCTACTTCTCCTTTCTTTTATAGATGTTACACGTGTTTTATTGTGTGAAATTAGAGACTAGATTTGCAACAGAAATATTATGAAAAAAATTTTTGAATGTATTTGTAGAGAATATTTTCGTTCCTCTATAAACTTACGTATTAACGCCGTTGGTCGTGAAGGGAAACGAAGTGCGCGCGTTTTCTCGTCTCGACCGCTTGACTTAAAGAAGCATAATCAAAAATTGTCGATCGTTTTCGTCATCCAGTCATTGATTCTTCATGCTAATGTTTTATTATGTTGTTAAAATATAAACCGTGCTGCGTAAGTGATCTGTTACTTATCTCGCTGATTTAAACTTGGCCGTGAAGTAGTAACGCCGTTGGTCGTGAAGGGGAAACAAAGCGCGCGCGGTTTCTTGTTTCGACCGCTAGTCTTAAAGAAGCATAATCAAAAATTGTCGATCGTTTTCGTCATCCAGTCATTAATTCTTCGTGCTAATGTTTTATTATGTTGTTAAAATATAAACCGTGCTGCGTAAGTGATCTGTTACTTATTTCGCTGATTTAAACTTGGCCGTGAAGTAGTAACGCCGTTGGTCGTGAAGGGGAAACAAAGCGCGCGCGGTTTCTTGTTTCGACCGCTAGTCTTAAAGAAGCATAATCAAAAATTGTCGATCGTTTTCGTCATCCAGTCATTGATTCTTCGTGCTAATGTTTTATTATGTTGTTAAAATATAAACCGTGTAGCATAAGTGATCTGTCAGTTATCTTACTAATTGAAACTTGGCGGTAAAGTATTAACGGCCGTTGGTTGTGAAGGGAAACGAACAGCGCGCGGTTTCATGTCTCGACCGCCAGACTTAGAGAAGCATAACCAAAAATAGTCTATCGTTTTCGTCATCCAGTCATTGATTCTTCATGCTAATGTTTTATTATGTTGTTAAAATATAAACCGTGTAGCATAAGTGATCTGACAGTTATCTCACTAATTGAAATTTGACCGTAAAAACGCTCAACTCCTATGGGTCGTGACAGGAAACTGAGTGGTTATAGTTTCATGTCACGACTTTGATCTACTGTGCTAAATATCCCCTTCACCCCCCATAAGATTTCTAGTATTGATTTTGGAGAAGTGATGATAGATCTACACGATGTTGTTAGGGTAACCTGTGACAATTTCGACCCCCAAGCAAATTCGACCACCGGATTGGGTAGCGACACTAAAACTTGAATCTTTCCTTCTCTTTCAAGAAATAGATTTTTCAAGCCTATATTTTCTGAAGAGGAATTCTTAATAATGAAAATGATGTAGCTTTGGAAGTATTTACTGGAAGTGTGCATCAATAATTTTAGATGAAATCACGACCCAAGTCACGGCGTCTCGCTGGCGGCCATTTTGAACTGAAAACGAATCTTCCGGCAAAATTTTCTTCTGCTTTATAGTTTTGATCAAAGTTTCTTTTTTGTCAAGTAGAAGCTAGCTATGGAAAAGACTGTTGTATGAATCATTAATCTGTGTAAATGTGGCTAAATCTATGCTTTAGGGTAAAAGATTTAAGAAAAAAAGATATTGTGTGTGCCTGTCATGAAAAAGAGTACTCCAAGCAAATCCGACCAAGCACTCATAGTCATAAATAAGACAGAAATAATCCAGCTGTTGATTTATATATTTCTGTTGATTTAAGTAATAATAACACTAAAAATGAATGCCTGTGTTTGTATAAGAGTATATCTGAGAGTAGCAGGTGCTACTGACTCGTAGTGACGTACGTGTGTACATTCACAGGTATAGCGCGAAGCGAAAGTCACTCTATTTTTATCTTCTGTCACTTCATATACTCTCTGGACCCTTTCTTTAATCTCTTTTAGTCCAATAAACACAAACAAACCACAAAAACAGACTAGAATATTTAAAACCCACTCGTTTTTAAGTACGACTTTGTCCCTCTTTTCCTTTGGTCGAAAATGCCTTTACACCACGGTCGAAATTGCTTGGTGCTGGTCGAAAATGTCACGGGAACACAGAGATTAGTTTTAGGTCAGTATCTAATGAATATTCATGAGCTTATACCACTGGGCACAGTCAAAGTACTCAGTGATTGGTCAATTTATCAGAGCTTTCAAAACTAGGCAGGCTGGCTGTGTGTGTAAGCCAGAATAGACCGTAGAGTGGAGCACTGTCCGCTTTGGTCGAAATAGGCACAGGTTACCCTAGTGGTAATGATTCAACCGAAAGACTCGTGCACGAAAAATGTCATAGCAGTGACGTTAATGTTTGCTGCAAAACTGTCGGTCGGGAGTGGAAGACAGAGCTCTGCGGTTCTCGTCACAACCAAAACACGTCATTCGTTTTCGACTAATTTTTTTACCATACACTTTAAATGTAATCAAACAACGAGTTTCATGGGATTACATCAAGTTCGTTTGAGAGATGGATGGCACGTTGAAGGTCCTAAGCTTAACATTTTACGAACTGGTGAAACTGTACAGGTCCGTTATCAGTTAAGATGAAAGCCACATCCTGAGGATTGACAATTTTTGTTTTCTTTTTCGTTTATTTCCATTTTTTGGTCAACAATTGGAATGCATTTATCTTTAAATGTATGAGACTAGCGTTAATAACAAACCCAACAATCCCCGACCAACACACACTGACACAAAAAGCAAGAACACTACAGTTGAAATTGGTCGTGACAAGAAGCTAAGGTCTTTTTCAAAATTGTTTTTTCATTATTTATTGAGCAAAGCAAGCAGTTTCCATGCTTAAAATTCTTCAATGTGGTATCTTACACACACACACACACACACACACACACACACACACACACACACACACATGCATGCACACACACATGCACATGCGCTCATGCACAGGGAAAAATAGATGTTATAAAGGAGGGTCTTATGATATGAGGAAAGTAGAGTTACAAAGAAGATCAGTGAAAAGTAGATCTTATAGTGGTGGGAGTCTTATAGTTATAACAGAGAATAAAGGGGAGTTTGGGGGTTGACTGTATACATATAGATGCATATGACATTAAACATTTTTAACTGTTACAATATAAAGCAAATCACATGCAGTGTAGGAGGGGGGGGGGGGGGGGGGGTTGGAGGGGAGAGAGAGAACTTTAACCAATAGTCCTAAATCGGTTTTAAATTATACATTGAGTTGTGTACAAAAAAAAAGGGGGGGGGGGGATTGATATAGTATACAAAGGCTTTTTTTTTCTTTCTGCTTACCCCAGTCTATCTCTTTTTTCATAGCAACGATGTCAGCTCCTAATGAACCACGAAGATGCAAACGACTTGCACAGAAAAGGTCCATCCCTTCATCATCGGAACCATCAATCCCTCCCCCTCCTAAAAAAAAAGTCGTATCAAATGCTGAGAGGAGTAAAACTTTCAGAGAGAAGCTTAAAGAAGACCCAGAAAGCTATCAGTTGTATGCAGCAGCCAACAAAGAAAAATGTAAAACATACAGGCAAAATTTATCAGAAGAGAAAAGGGCAGACCAGAGAGCCCAAGCCAGAATCAGAAAGCAAAGGGAAAGGCAGAGAAAGAGAGAAGAGCTACAAGAAAAGAGGCACACTAGGGCAGGTGATAAAGCAGTAGAAGCCCAGAGAGCAGAGTGGAGGGAGAAAAAGAGAAAAGAAGCTGAAAAAATGCATTGGAGGACTAAAGAGAAAAGGAATGAAAGGCGAAGAGAACTTTACAGGGAGAAAAAGGAGGCAGCTAGGGCAAAAAACACTAAGTCAGTGCAGTGTGAGGCTAGTAGTAGTACACATGATAGGGCAGTAGGTGACCTGACAAATCCACTGGTGTTTGAAGATCGATCGCCACAAGCCCAAAGAAAGGCACTGCAGAGGGCCAGATTTGCTCTTCCTAAGAGCCCTCGAAAGTTTGTGTCCACAGTGACATCCCTCATCCAAAAGGCAAGTCCCAAGAAACAGCATCTTTTTGCCTCCACTATGGACAAACTTGCCCCTGGTGTGCAGCAAATGGGACATCTTTTCTTGAACGCTTGTCTGCGCCTCAGGAATAGGCAGGTTGCAGCTGACAGGCAAGCCAGACATGTCCTTCTCAGTGTCTGCAGAGGCATCGGTTCTTTTAAAGAGAGGAGTGCCAGGTTGGGTGTTCACTGGACAACTGTAAAACGCCATGACTTGAACCAGAAAGCATCTAAGAAAGAAAATCCAGCTGAAGTGCAGGCAAAGCAGTTTTTTGAAGCATCAGCCACTGTCATTCCAGATAAGAAGTTGGTCAGCAAAAAAAGTGGCAAAGCAGCTGCAGTTCTTAGCCAGCCAATCAAGGATTTGTACAGCGAATTCACTTCCAGCGGTCCCCACATCAGCTTTTCAAGGTTTGCCAAGTGTCGCCCAGCAAACATCAGACTTATGGCACATGCAAAATTGAGGCAATGCCTTTGTGAATATTGCATGAACTTGAAGCTAAAATTGGACACTCTGAATTCTGTTGCTGCTGTCCACAACAGAAAATGCTGGATCCGCCATGAGCGGCATGCTGTACAGCTCATTACGTGCGACTCAAAGAGAAAAGCTTGCTGCTACAATGAATGTTCTGACTGTGGCTTGCAATTGCTTGATTCTCACATCAGCACACTTCTCTGTCACAAAGGAGAACTCATCTGGTATCGCTGGGAAACCAGAGTTCTTATTTCCAAAGGAAAGCGTGTTTCACGCAAAGTTCTCAACACCAAGAAAGGTGATATCTGTAAACTGGTGGATGAACTCCGCAGCGAGTTGAAGTTTGTGGCAGAACATCTTTTCCGTGCTGACTGGCAGCTTCAGAAGTTTGCAGAAACAAAGCAGGGCATTCCATTTCCTTCACAGGTCTGCATGGTCATGGATTTTGCGGAAAATTATGCCTGCACTTTCCAGGATGAGATTCAGGAAGCTCACTGGCACCATGAACAAGTGACTGTCCATCCTACAGTCACATACTACAGGTGTCCAGTTTGCAGCGAAACCACCACTGAATCTTTGGTGTTCATTTCACCAGACAAAAAACATGACCATCATGCTGTGAACGCCTTCACCACCAAGGCAATGACCCATCTGAGGAAGACACGTGGGCTTACCATTTCTCATGTCGTGCAATGGACCGATGGCTGTGCCTCGCAATATAAAAGCAAAGGTCCATTTGCTGACATCTCTTCCTTTCTGCAAAACTTCAATGCCACTGTCGAAAGAAATTTCTTTGGTTCAAGGCATGGCAAGAGTCCATCTGATGGCGAAAGTGCAGTCGTCAAACACCATGTGGCTTGTGCAGTCAAATCAAAACAAGCAGTTGTAGCCAATGCTCTAGATATGTTTAGGTACCTCCAGGGATCAAGGCTAAACAAGCAGCCACCAGCAGAGGGTTGTGCCCATTTCCTGCGATCTTTTTTCTGGGTTGGGCAGGAAGATATAAAAATTCAAAGAGATCGTCCGAAAGACAACATCAGGACAATACCAGGGACACGCTCCTTTCATTCTGTTAGGTGTACAGAGCTGAATACCATCCACAGCCGTCACCTTACATGCCTCTGTGTGTCTTGCAAAGACAGGGTTGGACGTTGCCTAGAAGAGAGGATGGTAGGCTCTTGGAGATGCCATAACCTCAAGCAGCAGGCACAGAACCAGGAAAAGGCCTTTAAACTTTCTCTGCCTCTCCCTGAGCAAATGAAGCCTGTCAAAAGTGCTGCTGCTTCAACATCAAGTTCAAGGCTTTACCCTCAAAGCAGTAATGATAAGGCAACCCCCTCCCCACCCCTCCCCACTGACCCTCATTCATCATGTCTCCCCCCATCTGTCATCACCCTGCCTGCCATCGACACCTTGGGAGATTGCATTGATGTGCAAGTTGTTCACCATGAGGACACCCTTCCAGTGGAAGTGGATCTGGTCCCTTCATCTGTTGAGACTAGCCCTGCCCTTAGTCCTGAGGTAAATATACACAACTTGTCTTTTTTATGTTGTTTCACTTGCAAACATTAATGTATGTGATTTTTCTTTTCATTTTTAGTCACATAAGCGCCATAGTAAGCAGTCATTTCATACATAATGCATATTTTAGGAACATACGTCTTAAAGTATGCAATAGTTATCAAATAGAGACTTGTTGATAATCACTATAAAAACAGACAGTTGTATTTTTTATGTTAATTATTTAAGATCAAGGAACATACACACACACACACACGCACATGCACATGCACAGATTTTATTGTCAGTTTCTGTTTGTGTGTTCTTCCTCCAGGTAACACCTGTCCCTTCCAGTTCCACAGTCCTGGAAACTTCAGTGCAGCCTGCAGGTCCTCCTCCCCCATCCTCACAGCCCCAGGATGAGCTTCCTCCACTTGGTGCACAGTCAGTTGAACACAGGCCTGACTTCAAAGCGGTCTTGCTGTCACTCCAAGGTATGGAAGACTGGGGCTCACTGGTGGTTGCAGCTGCTGAGCAAGAGGCACTGTTGCCTCCTGTGACCATGGGGGGACTCCAGCTTAGGGAAATGTGGGTGGATAATCCATCACTACCCCTCTATCCATCTGACGGACCTGATCTGACTCCCATTACCATCTACGGTGATGGCAACTGCCTCCCCAGATGTGGATCCTTCCTTGCCTGGGGTACCGAAGAACGCCACCTGGAAATGAGGACCAGGATTGCTGTGGAGCTGATCACCCACAGACCACATTATCTGGGTGAGACGGGGGATCCTGCCATTGGTGATCTGCCTCGTTTCTGTGCACAGTACTCTGACCACTACCAGGGCGAAGTACTGTCCAGTGAGGCCATCGCCAGGATCTTTGAGAAGGAGGTGAGGGACGACCTGAAGACGGGGACGTATATGGGATTGTGGCAGCTTCTGGCTCTGAGCTCTGTTCTCCAGAGCCCCATACATTCCATATACCCCCAGTATGGAGGAGACACTGTCAGGCAGCAGCTCCATCGAGTCTGCACCCCGAGGACACTGCCCAACGACAACCATCACAAGCCTTGTCCCGGCATCATGTGGACGCACACACAGGGGAAGACCTGTCCTGCCTTGACATGGCGACCAAACCATTTCGTCGTTTGCTTGCCATTCCTTGGTATCCTTTTCATTTGTAATTATTGGATTCATTGATGTCAGGGTTAGATCATATTAGATGTGGGACAAAAAAGCTTCACGTGTGAGAAAAAAAGCACCAGATAATACTGGGAGTGCTCGAAGGATTTTATTTGTCCATAAAATAAAAGCATTCGGTTGCCTGTAATACAAATGAAGTTGCCCTGAGATTATTCTGTTATCTAAAGTGTTGTTATGCCAAAAAGCCAGCAAAGGTGATGATGTGAAATCAATTCACAATCCAAATTGAATAGATATTGGAAACAGTTTTGGCTTTTACTACAAGAAATGTTTAAAATAAACAGCTGATTTAAATCTTTGTTTAATCTATTTCTTCCTACCCTTGTCCTTAAAGAGATGACATCAAGTGGCTGTATTAAGTGCAACATGTTGACTGCACAGTACAAGTACACAATGTATTGTAGTTTCAATATTATTTCCTTAACACTATGTATACCCTTCAAAGGCCAGACATGGCACTGGACCAGACACCAAGGCAGGAGACTTTCTTTTGGTTGGTGTTCCAAAGGACAGGACAACCATCCAGTGTGTTGCCCAGGTAAAGTCCAGTCTCTTTTTTTTGTTTGTTCAAACATTCCCGACAACTTTTTCTTATCCCCCAACAAAGCTTGAGTGATGCTATCTGTGCTTGTGCTGAGAGGGGGGGCCAGCCACTATGTGGTTAAATGGGTCCACACACAACCCATAATAAAACAACCATGACCCTTCCAATCATCTCCATCCTCAAAACTGGATGGGAAATGCCAGTTGAGTTGGGGGAAAGCAAGTGAAGGACTGAATGAATGAATAGGCTATCCTCATTGTTACTGAGTCAATGTTATAGTGAGGATTTTTTTAAGTATTTGTTTTTGTTTGAGATGTAATGCAAGCACAGCACATTGTGATGTAAAAGGTTATGATGTTGAATGTTACAGATCACAAAGAAGGTGTAATGCAAGCACATTGAGATGTAAAAGGTTATGATGTTACAGATCACAAAGAAGGTGTAATGCAAGCACATTGAGATGTAAAAGGTTATGATGTTACAGATCACAAAGAAGATGTAATGCAAGCACATTGAGATGTAAAAGGTTATGATGTTACAGATCACAAAGAAGATGTAATGCAAGCACAGCACACTGTGATGTCAAAGGTTATGATGTTGAATGTTACAGATCACAAAGAAGACAGCAGATGGAGACTGGGGGGTGTATCTGAAGGACGTTGGGAACGGGAGGTGGAAATGGCCCGTAGACTTTACAGAATTTTTTATTCCAAGAAGTGATATACTACGGGTCTTTAAGGAAGCAGACTACAGCATGTCTCTGGAGCACAGAACTGTGGTGTACCATTTTGATGTGTAAAAACATCCTTCTAGTAAAACTGTTTAAATTCATCATTTACAGACTCTGTGAACTTGGGAACAGCATAATAACATTAATGTACAGTTCTCTTTGTGGATATATGTAACTCTGTGTGTGTGCGTGTGTACATGTGTGTGTGTGTGTGGTACATGTGTGTGTGTGGGTGTGTACATGTGTGTGTGTGTGTGTGGGTGTGTACATGTGTGTGTGTGTACATGGGTGTGTGGGTGTGTGTTGTGTGCAAGTATGTGTTGTGTGCGAGTATGTGTTGTGTGCGAGTATGTGTGCGAGTGTGTGTGTACATGGGTGTGTGTGTGTGTTGTGTGCAAGTGTGTGTGTGTGCATGTCTGTGTGTTGTGTGCAAGTGTGTGTGTGTGCATGTCTGTGTGTTGTGTGCAAGTGTGTGTGTGTGTATGTGGGTTGGTGAAAAAAAAAGATTTTTTTTTGCCCATTAGATTTTTAACAATTTTCATTGACAAGTATGCAATTTTTATGATAAATAGATATTGTTAGACACTTATACTGTGTATATTTGTGTGAGAGAGGATATGACTGTAAACATTTTTCATTTAGTTAATTTCCTGACTGAAGTATTGGACTCTTTCTTGATGAAATCAATGTATTTTGTCACCCCAATGAACTGCATGCTCATAAAAATGTTTTTGAAAAGCAGGTTTGGTGCTGTAAGGTTTTATGTGAACAATGTTTTAAATTCAATACTAATGATTTCACTGCTTTAGCATGCCTTCTGGTACTTGTTATGAAAGCACTATATGCACATGAGCCCATATTACATCATTAATTATGAATGATGCACTAGGTCAGGTGAGAGAAACTGGACTTGGTTGTATTGATTCTTATGATATCTGTAACAGGATAAATCAATATAAATAATATTAATTGATATGTTACTCTAACTGATAAATCAATGTAAATAATATTGATTGATATGATGTCACTCTGATAAATCAATGTAAATATTGATTGATTGATATGAGATCACTCTAACATGACAAATTAAATGTAAGTAATATTGATTGATATATCACTTTAATATTATATATTAATGTACATAAATGTTACTGGAATGCATTGTTTCTAATTCAAGATGGTTTTTTGTTTCAATTTGTGTTTAAATTGCTACACTTAGGTGTTTTGAGGGTGTGGTTTCCATGTCACAACCAAACGGTTTCTATGTCACAACCAGAACATATCACTCTAAAATGACAAATCATGTAAATAATATCAATAAAATGCATTGTTTCCAATTCAGGTTGGTTGTCTTTTTGTTTTGATTTGTGTTTTAATTGCTACACTTTCAGGATTTGTGCTTTTGAAGAGTGTGGTTTCCCTGTCACAACCAAACGGTTTCCCTGTCACAACCAAACACATTAATTCTATGAGGCATTAATATTAAATACCTTTCATTCTTATGTAAAGAAAACTGTTTAGTTTAATGGATATGATTCTGTGGTTAATGCTCAGGCTAATTTATGATGCTTGCTGTGGTCATTTGTACAAAAACCAAACTTTAAATCTGGATGTTCAAGACTGTCTTAGAGTGTCATTAAAAAGTGGCAAAAAAAAATGCTTTGTCAGTGATTGCCATACTTCCAATTGCTGGTGGTGTTTAATAAATGAAAACAAAAGCATTTGTGAGTGTTTTTTGTTTAATATTTTGAGTGAAAAGATGTTTTAATGTTATTTTTGGTTTCCCTGTCACAACCGCAACATGGCTAAAAATAGAACTTTAATTCTTCAATTACAAGAAAACCAATTAATGATTCATATTTTTTTCAACAGATTCCAGTTTATGATAGAGTACTCTAATATATGACAAGAAGGCAAAAACTTTCAAGGACATTTATTTTTCAAGGTCTATGTCACAAAAACCTCACATGTTTCTGAGAATGACCCAGATAGATAGATAGATAGATAGATAGATAGATAGATAGATAGATAGATAGATAGATAGATAGATAGATAGATAGATAGATAGATAGATAGATAGATAGATAGCAATTTCAGAGTTCAAAACTCAAAATAAGAGCAACATTAAAAAAAATAAAAAAATGTATGAGTATACATTCTGGTGACATTTAACAGAGAAACAGACAAACAAAAACATCTCTGACATGTCAAACTTATGAAAAAAACATCTGAGGGCAATGACACTACAAATGTTCCTTGTCACACACTAACATTAAACTACGCACTCTGTGATTTCCCTGCATCAGAGGCATGATCCACATCAACCTTATGAAAAAACACCTGAGGGCAATGACACTACAAACGTTCCTTGTCACACACTAACATTAAACTACGCACTCTGTGATTTCCCTGCATCAGAGGCATGATCCACATCAAACTTATGAAAAAACACCTGAGGACAACGTCACAACAAACGTACAAACGATCCATGTCACACACTAACTACACGCTCTGTGACTTACCTGCATCAGACTCCTCATCCATGTCACACAGATCTGACTCATCTCCGTCTGGTAATAAAAACCCAGTGAGGTGTACCACACCTGCAACAACAAAAACCACCACCAACACATAAAAAATCATTCTTAGATTGTGCAGCAAAAGTCATGCACCTTCAAAAATGTTACATACATGTCTTGCATAGGGTGCATGTCAAAATAACAAAACGCGAAAATTGACAAAATCAGAAAGGCAAATTATCTCCAGTTCCAAGTATCAGTAATTTGAGCAACTTAGTTTTGAAGGAAAGCATCTACTGCTGTGGTCAGCCATTGATAACCCTGCTAAGTCCATGACCCTTTTGTTTTAAACTGCAGAGTATAGACAGCAACATGATCAGTGTCAAAATCCAGTAATATTCATTTCTTCTCCACACTCATAATCTTGCATTTTTTTGCTTCATTTTACTTTGTGTTTTTTCTCTTCTGTTCTTCCACAAGAGTTCTGGAGATCGGCAATGGGAAGATTTTAGATATATATGCAACCAGCTTCCCCCCACCATTAAGATTGTCGCATTCTGACTTCAGGGATAGTTTCTGTATTCTGATTTGCAACATAAGCTTTCGCTTCTTGACGGTGAAATCGTCAAAAGTTTTAACACCAGTATCATCCTGTTTTGAAAAAAAGGAAAGGAAAGAAAATTTACCTTTAAAACAAAAGAAGTTTACGAAAGATGTAGTCTTTTCCTTACCTGCATTCCTGAGGCATATGACAATGTGCATGTGAGAACCAATATGAAAGTTACGAGTGAGTGTGTTTATGCCCCTCTGTGACTGTGTAACATAAAGCTGGGCACAGCAAAATCATTTGTTCACTTCCTGCTGGGCAGAAAAAATGAAAGGTGGATGGCGTGTGGGAGTGTGTATTTAACATGCAATAACTCTACAATGGTCTCTTGGATTGATGAAATAAAAACAGCAAAATGCAAAAATTAAGCAAGAAATTGCTTTTTCCCATTTTGTGTCATTTTTATTTTCTTTTAGAATTACAAAGCACAAACACTAAAGTCACGGATCGGTTTGTTTGTGTCACAGTTAGTGTTGCAATGACTTTGGAATACATGCATGGATTTTGATTAAATAAGAAATAAAACATAAAGAAACTATTACAGAAAAGCTTGCAATGACTTTGGAATGCATGCATGGATTTTGATTAAATAAAAAATAAAACAACATAAAGAAACTGTTACAGAAAAGCTATTTTCAACCTACTGTTAGTTTTTTTTGTTTTTTTTATGAATGGAGCACAAACACAGAAAACATTCTAACAATCGCCATTTTGTTTGCCGACAATCACGATCCGTGTTAACGTTAAAGTTTGAGCCGCTAGCATGTAAAAATCACAAAAAGCAACCAATTCACAAAATATATCAAGTTCTGAACCATTGCCAAACTTGAAATCCATGATACCTTCCCCAATTCTAAGAGCAGAATTCAAAACACACATTGGCAGTGTTAGATTTGACAATCTATTTGTTTCTCAAACTTTGCCATGTTGTTTCTCTCAATTCAACCAACAAAGAAGTGCACACACAACTAGGATCCCTTACATTGATATTTGAACATGTATACACATCTCACAGCATCATATTTTCAATATGGAAGCCATAAAAACAATCGTATATGTTGGGTTTGAAGATAGTGTCCGTCTTGGGAAAAATTGCGATTTTTCCCCCCTCCCAAAACTTCCCACAAACTCACTCCAATCGCCGCAATTTGCAATATACATATGAGTCTTGTTCCATCTACTTTCACAAGATTTGAAGCGAGATTGGCAGGAATTTCAATTGCATGAATACTCTGAAGGGATGGTCAAGTTGCTGGGCGTTTTAGGGCGTTGTGCCCATGGATGGACTCAGGCGTTTTTGACCACTGTGCCCAGCAAAGAGTTCAACTTCACTGATGTGAACCTGACTTTGATTACATTAAATTCACTCACAAAATCATAATTTCTTGATTACAAACCACTGCTTCAAAATTTACGCTGAAGATAAAAACTGCATAATTCTTTTGCATTGTAAGTGCTCATCCAACAAAACAGTCTTTTTTTTTTTTCTAACAAGACGGTCTACCATATATATACACATTCAAACTGCACACTGGAGTAGGCAGGCTCAGCTGCAATGCTAAAGACTGACCTTCTCCCTTCAGGAAGAACTGCACAGACTCCCCAAAGGTGAAGTTGAGGTTGAGCTGCTGCTGGGGGTGGGCAGGCCCCAGGGTGCACAGCAAGAACTGGGAGGACCCGTCCTGCACCATCACCTGAACACTCCCGCTCTCTTTGGGGGCTGCACACACACACACATGCACACACACATGCATGCCACACGCACGCACGCACGCACACACACACACACACACACACACACACACACACACACACACACACACACACACACACACCCCATGTAGATGGCTTGATGAAAAAAAGCAAGTGTTTTGCTTACTCAATGCACCATCTGTAAATAAAAACTTGACTTTGACACACACAAGATTTCAACATTTCATTCCTTTGACATCTTTTGGGATAAAGAGGGTTACAAACATATTTTGAACAGGAGAATAAACCTACCAGCGTTGATTCTAAGATATCAGTACCAACAGATATTGAAAAACAACTGTTCATCTTTATCATTTAAAAGTCTGTAATCAGCAAAATTGCAGGTATCTAAATTTCAAATATTACAACACTTTTTTTCTAGAATGAGTATCACACACAAATCAAATTATATAAGGCTTCACTACCAACATTTACTTTTCTCCTGAATAAGGGTATCACACACAGAATTGAATATCACTTACCTTTAAGGTTGACTTCCAAAGCTGCCATGGTAACTTTGTAGGCCTTGTCGACCTTCTGGAAATAGCGTTTGCCGCCATCGATAGTTAATCCTAAAAATAAAATAAAATAATAAAAAAGCCATGAGACATCAGAGACAAAATTAAGATCTTTATAAATAAAAGGCTACTCCTTTCCTCCTAAAAAAAAAAAGCAGTGAAAAAGCATTCAGAAAGGATTTTGCTTCAAATCCCTGTTTATCTATTGTCATCAGATATCCGAAACACACATAATTCTCAAAACAGCCAATCTAAAAATTCAGCGACTTAAAAATGTTCAAATGAAAAGTATAATTGTATTCATGAAAAGGCTCAATACACCTTGGACACATGGAAAGTAATTTCCTTTTTTTTATATGAATTCCTGAAGGTGGCAATGGCTGTCTTCTTTAAAGGGGACAGGCTGACAGCAAAGCCTGTGAGTAAGAACATTGCACTCGCAATTTGATGACCCAAGTTCGATTCCCATTCGAGGGGATTTTTCCCCTGGAGTTAACATCAGTGCTGACTCCACCCTTCCCTAAAGTCCTTCGGATTAGACTATAAACTGAGGCCCCATGTGCGAATGCACTCAGAACATCTTGCAAATCCTGTTCCACTTTTCAAAGAGTAGGCAATTGTGTGCCTTCGGTTTCTGACACACAAGACGTCAAGAGGGAAAACCTCTTTCACTGTTTCAGATTGGGACGGATCTGAAAAAGTTTGTTGTCTGTCTGAGTGTTCCATTCCTCCTGCAAGAGGAACTGCATGTATTGTTCGCTTCTAGAACTTCTAGGTTTCAGATCTTTTGAGTTAGTGTTTTCAGTTGTAAGATAAATAACACACATTTTGCCACGTACATTCCATATTTCAACACAATCAAACCAGTAGTATTTTTAGGTGTGCTTTTTTTAATGATCACTGTCAGTAAGCTAAAAATGTGCTATTTGACTAGGTGTGACTAGGGTTAAATGAACATGTTATTTACTTTATATTTCGAGGATATAATTCATAGAAGCACGATCCAATCCCCGTGTGTATTTATGTCAATTTTGTCACGTGTTCCCACCAGCACACAATGGCCTACTCTTTAGAAAAGCAGAACAGGTTTTAAACGTTACGGACAACATGTTCTGCGTGCATTTGTTCTTGTTTATAGACTACACTGAAAGACTTTTGGGGGGAGTGGAGCCGGCCCTGCTCTGAACTCCAGGAGAAAACATTCCCTTGAAGTTGAACATCACTTGTATATTTGTAACAACGCTTGTAAGTAATGTAACTTGACTAGCAGAGATGTCAGACGAGACTCAACACAGACTTGGCACGAGCAACATACAAATCGTGTTTAGTGTTATAGTTAATGTAAACTCTGTGGAATGCATACCCCAGAACATGTTGTTCACCTCGGAAAGGTGCACCATGCTGTTCTCACTCTCCCGCGTCGAAAACGGATATGGCATGCCGAACGGAAATAAGCACGATAGCTTCCCTTTCCCAAGGACACCCCCCCCCCCCCCCCCCCTTCACTTTACTAAATACTGAAAATTAATTAAAGAATAAAGAAGAAAAAAAAATGAACGAATCTGTTCCTTAATATCAGAAGTACCCGCAAAGACCTAAATGTAAATGTGTCCCATAGCCTGTGTGGTCGTAGGGGAGTGAGAGGTCAGAGACCCAGCTTCTCTAGGGGCAAGCATGTTGAGGGCAGCGCCCATCTCCTCTCCCTGCTGCTTTACCTTCCCTGACCCTAAAGAGGGCAGGGACCCATTTACAGGTGGGTGAACTTGGGGGGGGGGGGGGGGGGGGGGACTCCACTTCACCACGCTCGAGGCTGCATAACATTTTCGTAACAGTAGGCCATTGTGTGCCGGTGGGAACAGATGACAAGATTCACAAAAAAACTGCATACACACGGGGACTGGATGCAAACAAGCACATGAGCATTATTCCATTATCCTCGATATAAAAGAATGAATAAATAAAAAATGAAATTAATATTGGCTGGGGGAACACTTAGCTATCCTGTCCCCTTAAATAAGACTTAACTGTATATACACTACTACTAACTAATGATTATGATTTATGGAATTTCTATAGCGCTGAATCTTCTATAGGTCTGCCACGCAATCCTCACATTTTACCCCCCCCCCCCCCCCCCCTAATCTCTCCTCCTCCCCATTCATAAGTCGGTCCTTTTCATATAGGCCTAGGCTACCCAGTCATTTAAACATTGGTATGAAAAAAAAGAAATTTTGTAATGATGGTGTCTTAGTTACTGCTATTGATCGCTACATATGTATACAATTAAGAGATCTACAATATGGACCAGTCTACTACAGTTTCTGAATGATGATGATGAGATGATGGTGACAAAAATAACAACGATGATGATGATGTTTTTCGACCATTATTTTCATCTGAGGCCTACTGGTCTAAAAATATCCGGACCATGGGAAAATACATTTAGTCTGACGCATGATGAGATAAAGATTTACCTTGCCTGGCGAATGATTTGCCAATTTATATGAATAATAATAATAAGAATAATAATAATAATAAAAATGGGGATAACCGGGGAGGGGGGCAGTTTAACGGGAGATTTATCATGAACGCCAACAAATTAAACAAATCAAGAAAACTTCAGGCAGTTTTAACAAAATCAAATAATATCGAGAAGCAGTATCAGACTCGTACACTTCTAGTCTAGTGCCTGCGGTCGATAAAACTGTTTCATTGTTTGAATTAACAAAGTGTATTGACTTTGTGAGATTCATGAATCGAAACGCATTTGCTATCATGATAAATATATGGATTGGTCCGGCTAGCGTGTCTGGCTGCGCTGTTTTTAGAGGGCGGTGGGGGGGGGGGGTGGGTCAGGCTCTCGATTAACGAGGGTTTCAAAGAAGTATGATAATTTCCCAAATGAAGAAAAAATTATCACCAAAATAAACCCAACAGAGAACAATGTCTCTTGCTGTCGAAATCAAACTGCGGAACGAAGACAAGTCTTTTGGGGAGAGAGAAACAGTTGAAAAAAATGTCTAAGGCTTGGGATCGACCGCGCGTGTCACACCGGAACGGTAGGCCTAAGAGTAGTCTTTCCCTGCCCTCTAAGTTGCCCTTAGTTACCACAGCAAGCTGCCATCACTGCGGACGAGCACTGACGTCCAAGGCAACTCAACTTTCAAGATGCCTGCTAAAGCGGTTCCCAAGGCAAAACAGGTTGGTAACACATTTCATGTCATTGCTGAATGAAGCAGATCGGGACATAGAGCAAAAGTGTTGCCAACACAAGCGCAAAATGAATAACATGTACAAAGAACATGAAGTTGGCATATGGTCACTAAGGTAGCGTTCATTGAGTTGTGTAAAATGAGTGTTAACATTGTGTTAATTCAGGATATACAGAAGCATTCTTTCACAAATCTGCCTTTGATGAAATGTTTATAACAGGGAAAAAGGCGGAGTGTTTATTGCTAACTGAAATGTATCTGTTTTTTTCAATCTTAAATCATATACTATTGTGCTGTTATTCTGTGCTGTTATTCATTGTCATGTTGTAGCTAGTTCTCAGTGTGTATACAACGTTTACAACCAAACTGTACTAGGTAAAAAAAAAATATTAAAAAAATAAATAAAATAAAGGTGACATTAGTTAAGGTCTGTCAGGTCCACTGGATGTGCAGACTTGTTTGTGCATTAATGTTGTTTTTATTAATTCATCTCTATGAAAAAAGATCAAGTACGCATATTCTAAACTGAAGTCAGACACACACACACACACACACACACACACACACACACACACACACACACACACACACACCGCGGGGGACAGGATAGTCTAGTGGTCAGAACATTGCGCTCGCAATTTGACGACCTGGGTTTGATCCCCATTCAAGGGGATTTTTCCCCTGGAGTTAACATCAGTGCTGACTCCACTCTCCCCAAAAATCCTTCAGATGAGACTATAAACCAGGCCCATTTGGGAACACACGCAGAACATCTTGCACTCATGTTAAATCCTGTTTCACTTTTCATAAGAGTAGGCCATTGTGTGCCGTGGGAATAGATGACAAGATTTACAAAACTGCATGCACACAGGGACTGGATGTATAAAAGCACACGAGTGCTTATTCCATTATCCTTGATATAAAATGATTAATTAATTAATTAAATTAATAAACACACACACACACAGAGACCAACACACACACACACACCACACACACACACACACACACACCACACACACACACACACACACACACACACACACACACACACACACACACACACACACCAACACACATTTTTTCTTTGCTTGCTTCTTTCTCTTTTTTGCTTTTTTCTAAAGAGTATGTTTTATTTTTGTAAGGTTGTAGAAATCATGCTAGTTAAATGACATTAGTGAAAAAAATCCTCGCAATGCTTATTCAATGTACCATCTGGAAATAAAAATTTGACTTTTGACTTTTTAACAACACACACACACACACACAGACCCCCCCTCACACACCACACACCACACACACACACACACCACACACACACACACACACACACACCACTCACACACATTCTGCAGATGCTATTTGACGACAGAATCATCAGCATGTGTGATGTTGGTCATACAGCAGACAATCATGACAATAAGGTCTGAACAGCTCAGAGCCCTTTACTACTGCTGTATGTAATAAGTACGGTCCTTACTTTTTTTGCAACATGCATCAGTGAATTATTTAAAACCTTTTGTTCCAGATGCCTGACCCAAAGCAGAGGAGAATCACAAGGGTCAGGGTAAGTATATCTTTCCTAACTGCACTTACAAAGAAGTTCACCATACATAATGATAAAAAAAATCTGTGTTCTTCTATCAGTGTAAGCTTAACCTGGCATCTTCCTTTATTTGGTGTCTTTATGTTTGGTGATTACGTTGTGTGGACCAGCTCCACAACTCAACATCAAATTATATATATTTATAATCAAGTTGCTCAATCAGGAGTGATTTTCTCTTCAATTTTAGCGGTGGTTAATTTAATTTTGAAAATTTCAAGTCCACAAGAGCCAAAGGTTGCAATGTAAACACCTGTATGAGTGTGTAAGAGAGCATAAAACTGTCCAAGTTACATTTACCAGAGCTTTACACTGGATTAGTACAGAAATCACAACTGTCTGTTGTGGACAGAAAAAATGATGGTGACTGTGTTGATTTGAAAACTATTTCTCTCTTTTTGTTTCTGGATAGGGAAAATGATGGTGATTTATGTTGATATGAAAACCATTTTACTCTTTTTTTCTGGACAAGAAAAATAATGGTGACTATGTTGATTCAAAAACCATTGCTCTCTTTTTGTTTCTGAACAAGAAAAATGATGGTGTCTATGTTGATATGAAAACCATTTTGCTCTTTTTTCTGGACAAGAAAAATGATGGTGACTATGTTGATTCAAAAACCATTGCTCTCTTTTTGTTTCTGAACAAGAAAAATGATGGTGACTATGTTGATATGAAAACCATTTTTCTTTTTTTTTTCACAGGATGGAGACGACATGACTGACATGGGGGAGGGCACAGATGCAGATGACTGGACGCAGGTAATGATGGATTTGTGACATGGTATTTATTATTGCTAGTTAACACAGGTGTTTATTCAGAACAGGTCACGCTTTTATTCAACAAGAGCAAAAAGAAGCTATCAGCTTCTACTGTGCTTGCTTTGAATGCTTTTCTTCCATACAGGTTTGAATAATTTGTTATACATATACATTTCTCTTCTTCTTGAGTGTTAAGCACTTTTGTTTTAAATATGTTAAATGATCAACCATACACGTAAAAACATGAATCTTTTCTTGATTGTTGTGGATGCTGTATGCCAACAAAGAGTTTTGTTTTTAGCTATTATAATTTTGTTAAGATTTGAAAGGCTGGTCACATACAAAAAAGCTTTAACATTTTTTTCCTACCATCTCTTTCACTTTTAAAACTAATGGCTAACATGAGTGACTAATATCATAGTCAAACTCAGGAATGTCCAACTTTGCTTTTCCCCCCCTTTTAATAGGGTCTACTTACAATCAAATCTTTTGTGTCAGAGTTGACAATGATTAGGGTTCATTTTGTCCTTGTAGTGTTCACAGTATCTTGTTGACTTTAGCTTGAAATGTTTACCTTGTAAACACACAATTGAATTCTGTTTTCAGTCCAAGACCCTTGTGAAGCCCGATGATCAGCTGGACCTAAATGAAGGGGTAAGAAGATAACACTGCTTTTTTTCATTTTTGAAACTATCAGTTCCAGTAGATATAAATTCAGTACTTTTCTGGGACAAGGTTTTTGTGCAAATATAATTCTGTAGTATGTGTGGATATTTCAGTTATGGATTTTTTTCAGTTTTAGACAATTTATCCAGGCCTTGCTATGTGTGTATATGCATCTGTGTGTGTGTGTGTGTGTGTGTGTGTGTGTGGTGTGTGTGTGTGTGTGTGTGTGTGTGTGTGTGTGTGTGTGTGCTTGTGCGTGCGTGTGTGTGTGCGCGCACTTGTGTGTGCGGGTGCGTGTGTGTGTGTGTGTGTGCATGCAAGCATGCGTGTATGTGTGAGTGCACATGCATGCATGCAGTCAGTCTTTCATCATTACCGTTTTGTTTGTGGGATTGTTTTACAGGAGCTGAAAGAAGAGTTCACAAGGATCTTGACTGCCAACAACCCCCATGCTCCCCAAAACATTGTCCGTTACAGCTTCAAGGTAAGATAGAAGTTTTTCCTTGTTTTGTTTCGTTTTTTTTTTCATTCTGGGAAGGGGGATGATGATGGATGTCCATAAATGCCACAAATTCAGACGGTAATGTTAACACTCAAAAACATCAGCATTCTCAAAATATTTGTTCCTTAATACAGAGAACAAATTAGGGATTGGCAAAGGGTTTGCAAATCATTCTTTTGTACTAGAGACCTGATATTACATTAAAATATGGAAAAATAAATGTTCAGTTGAAAAAAAAAGATAAGATAAAAGTGAAAGTTACTTCATGCGTAAAGATCACATGCATATACACACATAGAAAAAAAATCAATTTCAACTGCCTGTCTTGAAAATCCAGAATGTTTTAAAATTCAGTTATGATCCTGTAATCAGGCACGTGGGTGTGGAATTTTTACGCACTCTGTCAGTCATATAAACCTGAAGAGGGACAGCTTCTGCTGGGTCCAACCTTCCCTCTGCCTGACTAATTCAGTGCAAAATAATAAAAAAAACAACAATAATAATAATAATAATAATAATATAAAATTAAAAATAATACATGACTTTATATAGCACTATATCTTGCAAAAACAAATCAATGCAATTTGCATTCGACCAATACAACACACAAGCAATCAATGAACAAATAATACATGGAATAATAGCCTACAATTCAATCAAGCCTAGCCCTCGAAGAGTGAAGAAAAAACCCACCATAACTCAACATTATTCTAACTGATAGACTCTATAGAAAAACGTACAGGAAACCCCCCTACCATGACTGCACTGTGTTGTGTGTGTGTGTGTGAGCAGGAGCGTCAGTACAAGCAGACGTCCAGTGTGGACCAGCTGGCTGTGCACTTTGCGCTGGATGGCAACATGCTGCACAAAGACTCTGATGAGGCACGGCGCCAGAGGCAGCGCATGGGGCTTCCTGACAGCAGTCAGTTCTTAGCTTCTCTCTCCTCTTTTCTTCTGGCTTACTCCTCCTCCTTAGGGGGCGGGATAGCTCAGTGGTCAGAGCGCTCACTTTCCCCCAGTCAAGTTATTAAGCAGCGTTGAGCGTGGTTACCAGTTGGATGGGTGACTGTTTGCATGCCTTGGCTTCAGTACAATCCCCCAGCTGTAAATGGGTACCTGTCCTCTTTAGGGTCAGGGAAGGTAAAGCAGCGAGGGAGAGGATATGGGCGCCGCCCTAAATATGCTAGCCCCTAGAGAAGCTGAGGTCTCTGACACCTTGCTCGCATATAACCACACAGGTTATAGACACCTGGGGGACTCATCCTCCTCCATATTTAATGTCCTGTTTTTTGGCAAAGCTTTTTTGTATGCTTCTCTCACATTATTATGCCTCCCAGGCTTGTCAGAAACAGCTACACCAAACTTACTATGCCAACAGATATGATTATAATCATCTGAAAATATCTTCACTTCTATCTCCATCATTTTATCTGAAACACTAGCATCTAGACCACCAACCATGGTCTAGCAGACAACAGAAAATTTGCGCCTGAGATGAGATCTGAACCTGGGCACTGTAGCTGTCTAGATCAGTGTGATACCACAATGCCATGGATCTATGTAGTGGAGGGATATGATGGCCACTCAGCCACACTTCAATGTTGATGTTGTTAGTAGAGGATTACTAGGTACAGAAGTATCAGCACATCAGTTTCATTTCAGCAAATGAAATGCCAGTCCTTATGGATCCACATTGTGTATACACTGCTACCACAAACTATGTTTTTGTCTCTTTCTTTACAAGCTCTCTTTATCTAAAAAAAAAAAAAAAATTAACTAAATCAGGTTGTTTCTGCACCCAGATCTGAATAACTGGCCCAAATGAAGAGCAATGTAACCCAGTTACAGTAAAGGGTCTTTTCTGGCTGGTAGTCTCAGGACATCAACTGAGATTACAGAACACACAAACACACACGCGTGCATGCTCGTGCGCGCATGAACACACACACATACACTATGAAGAGAAGATGCCACGATTGTATTTTATAAAAAAAACAAAAACAACAACAGAACTTCATTTTTGATTATCACTGAATATCAAACTCATAGCCAATACTACTCCTCCCCACTCCCCCAACCAAATTTTTTCCAACAAAACACTCCCTGTCACTACCAGTGCGGCAATACCATTTCTATCAAAACCACTGCTTTGTTCATCAGCTCCTGGCGACTCGGCGGTCAGCGAGGGAGGGGAGGAGAAATTGGCAGCAGCAGGAGCAGCGGAAGGAGAGGAGGCAGCGGAAAAGTCGGAGGCCGCAGAGGGGGAGGTGGAGGCCCCCACCCCTTTACCAGTGGACACCGGCGCCAGTGACGGCAAGAAAATCACCAACCAGTTCAACTACAGCGAACGAGCTTCCCAGACCTACAACAACCCTTACCGGGTAAGAGAAAGAGTGTGTATGGTGCCCAGACCTACAACAACCCTTACCGGGTAAGAGAAAGTGTGTGTATGGTGCCCAGACCTACAACCCTTACCGGGTAAGAGAAAGAGTGTGTATGGTGCCCAGACTTGCAACAACCCTTACCGGGTAAGAGAAAGAGTCTGTATGGTGCCCAGGCCTACAACAACCCTTACCGGGTAAGAGAAAGAGTGTGTATGGTGCCCAGACCTACAACAACCCTTACCGGGTAAGAGAAAGAGTGTGTATGGTGCCCAGGCCTACAACAACCCTTACAGGGTAAGAGAAAGTGTGTGTATGGTGCCCAGACCTACAACAACCCTTACCGGGTAAGAGAAAGAGTGTGTATGGTGCCCAGACCTACAACAACCCTTACAGGGTAAGAGAAAGAGTGTGTATGGTGCCCAGGCCTACAACAACCCTTACAGGGTAAGAGAAAGTGTGTGTATGGTGCCCAGACCTACAACAACCCTTACCGGGTAAGAGAAAGAGTGGTGTATGGTGCCCAGACCTACAACAACCCTTACAGGGTAAGAGAAAGTGTGTGTATGGTGCCCAGACCTACAACAACCCTTACCGGGTAAGAGAAAGAGTGTGTATGGTGCCCAGACCTACAACAACCCTTACAGGGTAAGAGAAAGTGTGTGTATGGTGCCCAGACCTACAACAACCCTTACCGGGTAAGAGAAAGAGTGTGTATGGTGCCCAGGCCTACAACAACCCTTACAGGGTAAGAGAAAGTGTGTGTATGGTGCCCAGACCTACAACAACCCTTACCGGGTAAGAGAAAGAGTGTGTATGGTGCCCAGACCTACAACAACCCTTACAGGGTAAGAGAAAGAGTGTGTATGGTGCCCAGACCTACAACAACCCTCACCGGGTAAGAGAAAGTGTGTGTATGGTGCCCAGACTTGCAACAACCCTTACCGGGTAAGAGAAAGAGTGTGTATGGTGCCCAGACCTACAACAACCCTTACCGGGTAAGAGAAAGAGTGTGTATGGTGCCCAGACCTACAACAACCCTTACCGGGTAAGAGAAAGAGTGTGTATGGTGCCCAGACCTACAACAACCCTTACCGGGTAAGAGAAAGAGTGTGTATGGTGCCCAGACCTACAACAACCCTTACAGGGTAAGAGAAAGAGTGTGTATGGTGGCCAGACTTGCAACAACCCTTACCGGGTAAGAGAAAGAGTGTGTATGGTGCCCAGACCTACAACAACCCTTACCGGGTAAGAGAAAGAGTGTGTATGGTGCCCAGACTTACAACAACCCTTACAGGGTAAGAGAAAGTGTGTGTATGGTTGCCAGACTTACAACAACCCTTACAGGGTAAGAGAAAGTGTTTGTATGGTGGCGAAGTTTTTGTGAGGGGAAACTGGAAGGTGAAAATGATGTGATGAGATTTTTCTTTACATATTCATATTTGTTTCTGCATAGTTTTGCTTTCATTACCCGAATCTTATTTTCACAAAGTCACTTTTGTAATTAAATCTTATCAGATTTTTTTCCCTACAAGTTTTGTTAAATGTTTTTTATTGCAAGTGTTGCTCTTCTTTTGGTTTTGTTTTGTTTGTTATCACCTTTCACAAAGTCACGTCTGTGCAATTTGTTGAATCTGGCTCTGTGTGTGTGTGTGTGTGTGTGTGTGTGTGTGTGTGTGTGTGTGTGTGTGTGTGTGTGTGTGTGTGTGTTTACAGGACAGAACCACGGCTACAGAGCCCCCACCAAGAGCTTCCTTCTCTTCCAATGCCACACAATGGGAGATCTACGATGCTTACAATGAGGACTTTGAAAAACAGGTAAGAATACCTGTGTGTGTGTGTGTGTGTGTGTGTGTGTGTGTGTGTGTGTGTGTGTGTGTGTGTGTGTGTGTGTGTGTGTGTGTGTGTGTGTGAGTGAGAAGAGAGAGAGAGAGAGAGAGAGAGAGAGAGAGAGAGAGAGAGAGAGAGAGAGAGAGAGAGAGAGAGAGAGAGAGGAGCTTGCAACCTGATGGTGCTGGTTTAAGCTTCCATTGAGATTCTGTCCCTGGAGTGATCACCAGTGCTGACTACACTACCCTGAAAAATCCTTTGATTAAGACCATATACCAAGGTTCTGTGTGCAATCACATGCAACACATCTTGTGCACCCATTAAATCCCATTCCCCACCTTTCACATAATTAGGCAGCTAAGAATGCTATCGGAGTCAGACCAGTGTCAAACTTATGCCGTATACCCAAAGCATATGGAGTTGTATAATGTGTTGACTGCTTGATATGTCTTTTTTTCCCTCCCTTTGAGGTCATATTTTCAGATTTTCCTGTCATCGACTACAATGTGATAGAATCACAAATATATGTAGCCTCAGGAATACTGAATACAAAGTCTTTGTTCTCCTACTGTTATTGTACTGGATATGAATAATTCAGCATGCATTACTCTCGCTCTCTCCCTCTCTCAGTTGTTTGTAGTTTCCTTGCCTTGTTCTTGTGTTTCCTCTTTTCTGCTTTTCTTTTTTTTTTTTTGTAACGGGTCCTACACGGGAATTATCTAAGTCGCCACTCTAATTCCCGTTCCGTCTAATTCGGTACCGGAAATCTTACGAGTCCTAGAATAATTCCTATTTTCTTCAGTAACCCTAAAGAAGAGTAGGGCTCAGCTACTTATGGGCCGGAGAGTGATAAAGGGGGGATAGTAAGAGGATAGTAGAAAAATAGGGGAAAAGAAATATAGAAGAGGTAGGAAAGTAGGTGAAGTGAAATTAACTAACCTCAACTCACTCAGCAGCCACACTGAACACACTGAACGTGATGAATAACACCATTCATTCAATGTGACTCCAGACCGAGTAAATTGGGTTTATAACATATATTCCACAACACAACCTACAACACTACCACATTACACAAAACACCAATGACTAATTGTACTACAAGTACAATTAAAAAACACAAGATATTCTGTCCAGTCAAATACCAAAAATAGAACAAAATCAGTGATCAATCTCAGATCAGGGCCATTAATAAAAACAACAATGGTAAGGGTGGAGATTTAATGATGGGGCAAAGCAGGTGTGACAGGGGGAAGACCGATGTTCCTGTAATCAAAGAACATACACTGTAAAAAACATCACCACAAAACATCCATCACTGAGCTTGTTTACAACACAGCTCAATTACCAAAAGGCATTCTCACCCTATTCAATTTACCATTCTCATGAGAATTAAATATTCTCAAAACAATCTAACATCACCTCTAAAATTATTTCATAATTTTAGTAGTTAGTATTACACACGTTTCATTTACTTTAGAACAGATGATGGTCCATCCTATGAAACTGTGCAAGCATCCCAACATGTCTCATTTACTTTAGGACAGATGATGGTCTATCCTATGAAACTGTGCAAGCATTAATTAATAAGAAGGACTAATTTATTTTAAATAAATGTCCACAATGACATTCCAATGCCATTTCACCCATTCTAGAATTACTAAATGATTTATCACAAATAAATCACAATTCTAATAATAAAATCATCACTACATAATTTTAATAACTTGTCTCACAACATGTCTCATTTACTTTAGGACAGAGGATGGTCCATCCTATGAAACTGTGCAAACATTAATAAAAGGGACTAATTTATTTTAAATAAATGTCCACAATGACATTCCAATGCCATTACACCTGTTTTAGAATTACTAAATGATTTATTACAAATAAATCAGAATTCTTAATTCTTAATAATCAAGTAGGCCTTCACACCCATATATTTGTAGTGTAAAGCCACACTAGAATATTATTTTAATAATAGCTGAACAATATTCTACCAACAATTAAACATACAACAAAACCCATAACTGTGTCAACATTTACATGCTTTGTTCAAAACAACCACTAGGTCTCACTGTTAATTCACAGGCTAAAAGCCTCTCAATTTAAATTAATGCCCCCACTAATATTTCAACTGTTTGAATTTCCTAAATAATATATCACAAATACATCACACAATATCCTACCAAAAATTAATCTTACAACAAGGACCATGATCGTGCCAAAATTTAACCCACGCTTCCTTTGTTCGAAGCGATCACGTACGTTGTACGTACGAAGTTACGTTCACTGTTAATTCACAGGTTGAAAGCCTGTGAAATTAAATCAAACATATAGATTTCCTGAACCTTCCAAAACTATTCTGAATTAAGCTGAAATTGGCTTAAACAGATAGTTTGATCAAAAACGAAGTTAACATAATATAATCACCTTAAGGGGGAACATCTAGACTCAGGAGCGAGTCTCTGTCACACGTCTTTCCCTCACTAGCCCCAGGCAGGAAGTGAGGTTTAAAAAACATAAATATCCCGATAGGCACTCTTTTTTTAAGGGGCGATCACTCAACTCTACAAGGGAGTTACTGAACTTGGCGCTTAGTAACGCCAAACACAAAAATACGTTTTGTGAGGGGGGTTACATTTTCTCGAGTGCTTTCGTACTTTGACTTAAGCTCTTCTTCAGTCCTCTGCTGCTATACATCCAATGGGAGTCATCTGTTGGTCTGCTTTGCACAGGGGTGTCTGTGTTTGGCCCTTTCTGTGATGATGTTCAGGGCAGGTTGGGCTGGAATTGGGTTGTTCAGCCTGGCAGTTTGTGTGGCTGGGTTTGGGGTTGGTCGTTGCAGTGCTCCTTCTTTTTCAATTGACTATGTACTTAGTAACAAGGCGTTTCTTCTTTTCCTCAGCACTCTCTCTGCTTTTGGGCCAATTGGATGTTGGTCTGTAAACAGTCCCACACTCATTCATACTTCTGCACTTGTGAATACTTTAAATTTATTTACTAAAATTCCCTTTCTCATCATCTCTCCTTATTTTTCTTTTTTTTCCCCCTCTCAGTTGCTTAGTAGTAATAGAGCACCATTTCCCCCTGTGCTTGTTGTATATTTTTGTGGTTTTTTGTTTTTGCAGGAAAAGAACAAGGAGAAGAAGGTGATCCCGGGCAGAAAGGAGGAAGAAAAAACACGCAAAAAACTGACCATCACAGAAACCCTGGTAAGCCTGCCTCACATCAGTTAACTATGTCAAACCATCTTTTCATAGTCAGCTTTCTCATAGTCCTTCTTGGTCACTAGGCACAGTGGTAAAAAAAAAAAAAAAAAAAAAAAAAAAAAGCCTATCACAACTCTGCAAGTTTGATCTCCATACTATGCAGAAGAATGGAGAAATAAATAAAGAATAAGACTCAGGGAGATTTTGAGGTGGGTGATTAAAGCAAACTTTGGGGTTATTTTTCTCTGGAGTGAACATGTGTTTGAAATGCAAAACACAAGACAGCGATGTAGTATACTTGAATCAGAAAATGATAAGTTATTGTCTTACCTTGTGAAGTGCATTATTTCTATTACATGAATTATTGAACTGTTTATCATTTAGTAGCCAAGATGATATATATACTAATGGAGTATATTATTTGTATGAAATGATTAATCAACTTTTGCTCATCATGTAAAAATTATCATAACATTACAATGATAGTCATCATCCCAAATCTGGTGGAGTGCACTATTTGTATTACAGGAATAATTAAAATGTTCACCACTTAAAAGCATATGACATGACATAGTGATGACAAGTGACGATGACATGGAAATATGTTTTAGGGTGACGACATCGCAAGAGTCAGCACTGCAGCCAAAATTGTGGAGCGCATGGTCAACCAAAACACCTTCGATGATATCGCACAAGGTAAACCAACCTTTCCTCTCATCATTCCTGCCTGTTTTGTCTGCTTATGCCAATTTGACCCTGTCACTTTCATTGTACCTGTGAACTGGGGATGGTAAATTGTAATGACTCCTTTCAGTTGAATGAATTAAAAAAAAGAGAGAAAAAAAAATCTTATAAGGAGGGGAGCTTTTTTGTGTGTACTTAATTAAAATTAGTGACAAACTGGTGCTTTGACATATGTGATGACAAGATATGTTGAAATACACATCAAGTCTTACACAGAAACGCATCACAGACTGACTGACTGACTGACTGAGAGAGACAGGCAGAAACAACCTCCTTTTTTACTTTTTAGAAACAAACCCTTCAAGTATAAAATGGATACGGATGATCACGACAACTCATTCCACGGTTGTACACTATTCCAGATTTCAAGTACTGGGAGGACACGTCAGACGAGTACCGTGACTTGGAAGGAACACTGCTTCCTCTGTGGAAGTTTTCCTACGAAAAAGCCAAGAAGCTGGCTGTGACCTCCCTGTGCTGGAACCCCAAGTACAGCGACCTCTTTGCTGCCTCTTACGGCTCATGTAAGTAACGCACCATCCCCTTCAACCACGCCACTCTGCACCCTGTAGCAATGATGGCTGTAATTCACTGTCTGCCTGCTGTGCTAGAGTAACGTATCTAGAAAAAGATCAACTGTTTTCTCTTTGGTGATTCTCCCTCTGACAAATTTTGTTCCTGCTTCTGTCACACACCAATGAAAATATAAAGGCTTAGCTGAGAAGGTTATGTAACACTTTCTTTCTAAGATTCATGTTTCCTCTATGTTTATCACTCATTCTTGTTTATGCAGCTTTCTAACTAAATGTCTTTTTTTTTTTTTTTACATCTCCAGCTTGTTTCTTTGAAACCCAAGATTCTCCTGCATTTTAATTCCATCCCCCCCCCCCGCCCCTCCAAAAAAAGCGCTTGATGGCACTGAAGTAAAAAGAACGTATCAATGACTAGATGACATCTTTGGGATGAAGACAAACACCGTCAGCACACGGTATAGCCACAGAGTTTAAAAAAAAAAAAAATGCATAGCTGTATACACCCAGAAATGCAAATGAACCCCACTGACTTTCAGCACACAGTATAGCCACAGAGTTAAAAAAAAACAACAACACACAACAACACACACGACTGTATACACCCGGAAATGCAAATGAACCCCACCGACTTTTCAGACGATTTCATGAAGCAAGGCAACGGTCTGATCGTCTTCTACACCCTGAAGAACCCCTCCTTCCCGGAGAGTGCCTTTGAGACAGACAGCGGAGTGATGTGCCTGGACATCCACCCTGAACACCCCTACCAGGTGGCGGCCGGCTTCTACGATGGCAGTGTGGCCGTCTTCAACACCGTGGAGAAGAAAGACGGACCTGTGTACCGGTGCACCGCCAAAAACGGCAAGCACACTGACCCTGTGTGGCAGGTAGGTGCGATGAAGCATTTTGGGAGTTGTTTTTCTTTTTACAAAGTTTTTTTTAAGTACAACAGTGTTTTGCGAGTTGTTTCTTTATACAAGGTTTTTTTTGTTTTGTTTTTAGGTACAACGTGTTTTGGGAGAGTTGTTTCTTTTTACAAAGGGTTTTTTTTTTTTGTTTTCTTTTGGTGTTTTTTGTTTGTTTTAGGGTTCTTTCTTTTCTTGTTTTGATGGGGTTTGTTTGTTTAGGGATGTTTTTTTTTTGGGGGGGGGTATCTTTTGTTAGGTTTGAGGGTTTTTATTTGTTTTAATTTTCTTCCTTTTTAGAGGCAAAGCAAATCTTTTTGCATGGAATAATGTTTCAAATCCGGTTAGATTTTTTTCATCCATTGGTTCTGAACACTAACCCTGCTCTTTCAAGTATCAACCAATACCCCCAAAATTATTATGAATTTAATAATTGAAAAAAGAAGATAATGTACAAGACCAGTGCTCACATTGATTACAAAAAAAAAAGTGGATCAAATTTTATGTTTTATCTTTTGCAACAAACAACCCCTTGTGTGCTAAATGAAGTGCTTGGAGTGAATAATACGTGTTGGCTATGGGCAGTGATTTCAACTTTATAACAGACCTGCTTTTCTTCAGTTTTCTTTTGAAAAACAGATTATTACTTTAGTCCCCCTCCCCTCCCTTCCCAAAAAAAGCAGACCTCCCCTAATTTTTATCTGTTGGTTTCTTTCTGTGCAGGTGCGATGGCAGAAGGACGATGCCGACAACAACATGAATTTCTTCTCCGTCTCCTCTGATGGCAGAATTGCGCACTGGATCATTGTCAAGGTAGGAGCCCACACTTTCTCTCACACCACATCTGACAGTGAATGATATCAATCAACTTTCCTTGGGCATGGTTTTTGTTGCCCTGAGTGTTCATGGCCATGCCTGAAGAGACCATTCTGGTGAAGTTGTAGGAGCAAGGAAATCATCTACAACCTTCAATGTCATCTGCCCACTTTCCAGTTTATCACACTGGGAAGATGGTTTTGCTGTCAAGCACACCATTTAAAAACTGAAAGATAGTCTTATAACAAAACAAGTTATATATGTTTGCCTGAAGTATAGTTTCAAAACAGTACAACATTACTATATTCAAACTCAGGATTTGCTTTGTGAATTTTATCTAATTCTGTACGGCACAGCCATTTCATCTGCAATGAATATAACATCTTTTTCATTCACTGAAACCAAAAACATTTAGGTACATGTACATGTGTGTATTTAGGTCCATATATATGTATGTACATTTATTTCCAGATGCTGTTAAAAGATATATGTGACTGGCTGACGATTCAAATTTGAAACAAAGACAATAGACAAAAACTATTTAGAAGCAAAATGGATCTGTTCTTTGAAGGATCTTTGATACCTCTCTTGTAGTTATGAATGGAGGGTGTAGAGAAATAGTTTTCCATCTATAATTTTTTTCATAAGTTGCAAGGAGATAAATAGATTTGAAGAAATGGAGATAAAAAAAATGGTGTGCCTCAGCTCAATATTTTGCAGTTCTGAAAACAATACCAAGAGCAATGAAGTACAAAGAACTGAAGAAATAAAGACCTGCTGTAATTTGATTTAGCAATACTCACAGTCAAAGATCCTCTGAGTAAATACTATGCTGTAAAATGTGACCTAGGTTTACATCTACCTGTAAATTGTTTGCTGCAGGAGGAATTGCTTTACTCAAAGATGCTGAAAGCAAGAGGTGTGCTGTCAAATGCACACTTAATGTACATGCATGTTGTGTGTTTGTTTGTATGCTGATGAAACGCTTTATTCAAAGATGCAGTATGCAAGAAGTGTGCTGTCAAATGCAAACTAACTGTACAACCTGTACATTATGTATATTGTTTGTTTGTTTGCTTGCTGCAGAACGAAATGATCTTCCAAGATGTGATCCAACTGACGATGACTGGAGGCCCAGCTGACGGCCCTGATGGAATCAAGGTGCCCACAACAGGTCAGTATTATTCATCGCCTGTCATTGGGCAGTCATCACTATCTACATCAAACATGAAGCTAGACACATGCTGAGAACAACAGAATTTTCCCTGTGGAGACAAAAGTCTTTCCTAGCTGGAAACTTTTTTTTCCAGGCTGCCAATTTTCCAAATGTTCTTTCAGAATGTGAGATGTGTTGTTGCATTAGTTTACATGTTTTGTGCATTAAAAAAAAACCCCAAAACAGTCAAAAAGTAAGGAAGAAAATGACAGATCTGTTGTCTAAACAACAAAAGATGACAAGACACAAATGCAACAACAAATGAAAACAAACATAAACAGAATTTTTTGACTGGATATGGCTACTGAGAACTTAGGTCAAAACGGACGGCAAAGAAAGCTAGTTTATTTGAATGTCCCAATCCACTTCTCTATGCTTATGCCTTCAGGATGTGGCACCGCCTTCGACTTCCACAAGCAGAAGGATTACCTTTTCCTGGTGGGGACAGAGGAGGGCAAAGTTCACGTCTGCTCCAAGGCCTACACCTCTCACTTCATCGACTCCATCGACTCTCACAACATGGCCGTCTACAAGGTCAGATCATGTCAAATCTGTTGCATGGATGTGCGCATGAACAGGAGTATGGATGGGTGAATTATAATGTATGGAATTTAAAGAGCGCTAATCTTGTAGAAGCAACAAACCAAAGCACTTACATTCAAATAATTCACACTCATGCAATCATCCATGTGCATGTACTGGTAACGTGTGGACCTCTGTGTGTGTGTGTGTGTGTGTGTGTGTGTGTGTGTGTGTGTTGCACATTACTGGAAGTTTTCAAGGAAAGATTTCCTGATCCAATTTACATAAAAATATACATAATTTTTTTTTTAATAATAGCCTATTGTCTATCCTCATCAGCTGTCAACTCCATTACAGAGCCTTCTAAGAAAGTTGAGTCACATGAGAACTGAAAAGAAGTCTTTGAAGTCAGAGTATGTCAGCCTGTGTGGTAAGGCGCTGGAAAAGTCATACACACAAAGTTTGCACCTAATGTGTACTTTCAGTCTCACAGTGATTCCCAGGTGGAATGAGCGAGCCAGAGTGCATATTTTGGGTGACTGACACCCCCCCCCCTTTCCCCAGTGTTCACCTGCATAATGCACAACAACAAAGATGATGTCAGGATGATTCTGTGCTGTTTTTACTGTTTTTTTCTTGCTTCTAAAAACTACCTTCAAACTTCAAGAATCCTGATAGATGTACACCACAAGAATTTTGCAGTGGAGCGTGATTGAGAATAATGTGTGTGTGTGCGTGTGTGTGTGTGTGTGTGTGCATGCGCGCGCGCACATGCAAAACATTATGATCCTGACACAACTGACTTTTAGTCATGCATGAGAAACTGTTCTGAGAGCGTATAAATTTGTAGAAAGTCTGTTAGAAACGTCACAAAAAATGTCTCACTCTGGAGAAGGACTTGTTTTTTGTATTTGCAAGAAGCAGACACCCCCCCCCCCCAAAAAAAAAAAAAAAAAACTTTAAAAAAAAAGGGCTTCAGCAAGACTTTCTGTAGCTGTGCCTGGCCTTGTGTGACAGGTGGCATGGAACCATTACCACCCCAAGATCTTTGCTACCTGCAGTGCTGACTGGAACGTCAAGATCTGGGAAAATGGAGGCAAACCTACTGACAGTGGATCGGAAACCACCTCCAAGTGAGTCTGATGGTTGCCACCTGCTTCTGTGGAAAATTATGTCTTCATGATAGATAGATAGGACAGAGGCTGGAACTTCCTTCCCTTCCCTCTTTTTCGTATTATTTTTTATTAATCAGGTTTACTTTTTCAGTGAAAACATAACCGTTTGGCTTTCAACCTTACCGCTGGAAATTTTAACAAGAGAATTTAGACAAGAAGATAATTCAAACTAAATCATGCTTTTTTTTTTTTTTTTTTTTTACTTTCTACAGATCAACATTGCTTTTAGCTGTTCAACAAAAATAAATGCATGTAAAAAAAAAAAACTTTTACTCACAGGTTAAAACAGAAGAAAAAAATGTGTTGTATGTTTTCAATGCTGTGGATGCTCTCTGACCCAGTTCACTGACCTTGCTCCCCAGGAAGCCTCTGTTCTCCTTTGACCTCAACAACTCTGTGGGTGATGTGGCCTGGGCTCCGTACTCCTCCACCGTCTTCGCTGCTGTAACAGCTGATGGAAAGGTAGCTGTTGTACTGTCACACTCTCACCATGCCACCACACTCTGGGTTTTGCTTTTTTTTTTTTTTTTTAGGAGACTGTGTTTTTACTTAGGATTACATTTTATCTTATTAGATGCTATAACCGAGTGATTAAACTGTTCCACTTCAATCCCATGGGTCTATAAAGTTTTGAGTTTGAGTGTGTACCTGTCATCTTTTCCCATCGGCACACAATGGCCCTCTCTTACGAAAAGAGGAACAGGATTGAACATGTGCACAAGATGTTCTGCTGCATTCGCACACAGGGCCTCGGTTTATAGTCTCATCTTGCCACTTACATGTGTAAGCACAATTTCTGAAGACAAGATGAAAGAACAGCGTATTCCAGCACACTGGCAGACTACAAGGTAAACGCATTGTTTTGGTTGTCTGATTACCACAGGTGTGCGTCTACGACCTCCACGTCAACAAGTACGAGCCCCTGTGTGAGCAGATGGTGGCTCAGAAGAAGAAAACGAAGCTGACTCACATTGAATTCAACCCCAACTACCCCATCCTCATCGTCGGTGATGACAGGTAAACTGACCATTTTTATTTATTAATTTTTTATTTACTTATTTATTCTATTATATCGAGGATAATGCAATAAGCACTCATAAGCTTTTTTTTACATCCAGTCCCCATGTGTATGCAGTTTTGTAAATCTTGTCATCTGTTCACACCAGCACACCGTGGCCTTCTCTTACAAAAAGCAGAACAGGATTTAATGTGTGCGCAAGATGTTTTGTGCATAATGTTATTAGCACCAAAATTCTTCACTCATGGTCGGTCCATTGCTAAGATCTAATTCCCTGTGAGATATGCGTCTGCCAAAAACAAAGAACACCAAAAAATATGTATCAGTCGTATGTTATTTCTGGAAGAAGCAAAACACAGCTGGAAACAACCAGATCTGTTTATTTGCACAGCAGATGAAAAGGTTTGTTTCTTTTTTCACTTTACTTCTCTTTTTTTGTCTTTTTTAAAAAAAAAACCTTTTCACCCCACATAAAACTGAGCATATCTCATTCTCAAGCTCAAGTAAATTTTGAGCAGTGACTGCTGAGGGAGGGTAAGGTCAGAAAAATATTCATTAAAATTTTGTTTTTCAATGATTATTGGTCGTCTGCATTGAACACAAAGTTGACATGTGGCACAGGAGGAACCCAGATTAATCTTCCTTCATTAGCAAGGCAAACCGAAGCTATTCATCAAAGCCGAAAGTAATGATCAAGACATGGGTCCCTCGTTTAACGGGCTCTGTGAAACAATGAATAAGTCATGAGGGGCTCGTGCCACAGGAAGAAATGTGTTAATACTGAGGTAACAACCCAATAGGAACAGAATGCAGTTTACTGAGTGATGAGACAAGCGCATATTCTGGGTGACTTCCAATGTATTTAACTCTCAACAATCATGTGATGAATAAAAAAAAGTTTATAATCTAAATGTACTTCACTTAAAAATTATGAAAAAAGGCAAAATCAGAAGTCTGCTTTAAAGTAATGACATAGCTGTATCAAACTGCAAAATGAACAATGCAAATTTTTTCCACATTTTTCAATGTGCACTATCAATTTTCTTAATGAAAGACATGACCATGCACTTATGTGTTTACAGGGGTAATGTGACCAGCTTGAAACTCTCACCAAACCTGAGGAAGGTACCCAAGGTAAGTTCTCATTGATGTTTATTTTTATGAATAAACTTTTCTATAAAGAAATGTGTTTTTAACCAAACATTCTCATAGTTTTTCTCATTGACATTTTTTAAAAAGCTGCTTTGAGCATGTGAGGGTAAAAACTTACTAGTTTTTCATAGGTCTGTCGAATGTCATGTTTGTAAAAGCTATCAGCGTAACAGCTCCAGATTTTTTTTTTTAAAAAAAGGCTGATTTCTTTCCTAAAGAGATATGATCGAGATCTGATTCATTCTCCAACTTGACTGTGACATTGATTAATTCCATATGTCTCAAAGTTGGCCAGAGACAAACTTTACTTTATGTTATGCAGATATATATATATCCATTCAGTTTGTGTTGCCTTCCATCTTAACTAAAATGGGTCAGTAGGGAGGGAGAGGAGTGGGGTAGGGAATACCTGGAAGATAAAGTACCTGTCTACCCTGTACTTTGTTACCTACAGTTCTTTGCACACTGAGAACTTGCCTGAGGAATTAATTTCTTATAGGGGATAACACACATTGCAACTTTAAAATCGATGACTATGAATAAAACAACAACAACCCCCCCCCCCCCCCCCCAACATTCATATCTTTGATTCACTGGAATGAAGAAAAGGGAAACAAAATAAAGCAAAAGCATATGCTACACTGAGAGAAAAAAAAATGTCCAGACTTTTATCTCTCATTTACTGGAATTTAAAAAACAAAACAAAACGACCAAATGAAACAAAAATACCGCACACTTTTCAGTGCATGTCATCTTCACCTACCCCCTAGCCTGGTCAATCATTGAGACACCACTCAAGCACTGCTACAGTTTGTTGTAGTACTGTAACATCAAGCACTGACAAGCTTTCTGGACTTTATGGACAAAATGTTTGTTTTATTTTTGTACAGGAGAAGAAGGGACAGCCCCCCATGGACCCTGCACAGAGGCTGGAGTTTGAAGTGGGAAAAATCAACAAAATCATCTCCATGGTGCGTGAGCAGCCCGACTCCTCAAAGTAGACCGGTCTACATCAATGGACACTGAACCTCGGACCAATTTAAAAAAAAAAAAAAAAAAAAAAGATGAAAAAAGCCCCTGTCAATATTGTGAAAAAAAATTTACAAACAGCTAGTCAGTCTTGCTCAAGTTCATGACTACACTCTTTGAAAAAAAACACAAAAAAACCCCCCTTTATGATATGACTTGCTTTGTTTCATTTTTACAGTAATATTGTCAATTACCTCCACTCCTATCTCCCCTACCTCCTCCCCCCCAAAAAAAAAGAAAGTGCAGTATAGTTTTTGAGAGTTATATGAAAAAAACTGTAAAAATGCAATGTGGTGATTTTAGGACAACTGGTTTACATCACAATGGTCCCAAATCAAAGCTCTCTTGGATAAAAGAAAATGTTATAAACACAAGAAAAAAAACCAACAATAATTGTGCAACGATTGTGATTCCCTACAATGGAACACCTCCCAGAGCTAACACTCAAAAGATAAATTAAAATGGGTCATGTTGTCATTCAGCACGTTGCGTTTGATGCATGTCAAAACCCGGGTTGAAGTTTTAAAGATATTTGTCATTCTGTAAGATATTTCTCATTTTGCTTTGTGGTTATTTGTTGCTTGGAGTGTGTGCATGGTTTTGTTCTTTTCTCTTATTTTACTTTTCACTTCTTGGTTGGGTTTTTCTTTTTCCATTTTTTTTTGTTTTGAAGCGGGTGTGGAGGATGTATGCTAGAAGTGTGTGTGAAGTGCCTGGTATGTTTTGTGAACTGTTCAAATCATTTCAATGTCTAACGATGGTATTACTAACAAGATGTAACGATAAACCACACATCAACATTCTCTCTTCTTGCTGCACATTCTGTGTTCCCTAAGTCAAAAACAGGGTCTCTAGTGTTTGCTGCATGAAAAGTCACTGACATATGTAACCTTAACTCTAAATCACAATCATTTTTTTCCTTTCCTTTTTTTTTTTGTTGATGTCCAGTTTGTTTTGTTTTTTTGCCCTTGGCTATTTCTGTTTTGTGTTTTTTCGGCTATCTCTTTTGAATAGCCTGTGTAAAAAGATTTAACTATTTATCAGCATTTTGTTCAGCACTGTTTGTGAAATTCAATTTGGAGGAACGGTCAACAGCTTTTGGATGGTCCGGTTTGCAAGAGAGGGTCTTTTGTACATACAGCAATTTGTATTAAAAAAACAAAAATATCTTTTTGCCACTTTACAGTCTTGTCTGTTTTAACATCGTACATTAGGCTGTCAAGTCTAAGTCATAAACAATTCCTAAAACCATAATACAGATGATACTGTTGTTTGTACCATACTGCATTTTTAAAACAATACTCTGGTAGCATTCTTTGTGTTTTACTTGCTGGTATTTGGATGTTGAAGAATTGCAAATGTGATCGCCTCCATGCATTGATATTACAGCTGCAATAAATTTTACAAAAGCAACAACAGAAAGCTGTGGTGTTTTTGATGCATTTTTATTTATTTACATAACAACAGATAAATTTACAAACCATACAAAATAACAGACACACTCTATCTTGTCTATCATCATGGCTGCAGTGGTCATTTTCCTTCTTTTGTTGTTGTTTTTGTCACCTGAGAGTGGATTAAAATTGTCAACGCATGCCATCTATCCTGTAAAAAGGGCAGTAGGGCCTTGTCAAATGTCATGTCATTTAGTTGCTACCCTATGAACTGAAAAAAGATCTATGTGTGTCCTATGTAGTCTATCAATATGGTATCATTGATATTTTGTTGTTATCTACAAGTGTAATCCAAACACACAGGCATAAACAACTGATGATAAAAAAAAAAAAGTTAAAGTGATACTGATCACAAGGACAATTATCTTTATCTATCAAAAGTAAACAATGTTTCAGTTTGCTTCGATGTTGGTTTTTGTTTTTAAGAAGAAAAGTTCCAAACCTACAATGAAACAAAAGACAGACCCCCCCCCCCCCCCCCTTTGAAAAGATATGATCTTTTCCTGTTTATATATTTCAGATTGCTAAAATTTACCGTGATATTTTGTAAAAGTGGATGCAGAATCTGCATTCTGTGTTATCTCAATTTTCTTTCTTTTCCTGTTCACATATTTCAGACTGCTCAAATTTTTACTGTGGTCTGTTGTAAAAGTGGATACAGAATCTGCATTCTGTGTTATCTCTATTTTCTTTTCCTCTTGATATATTTCAGATTGCTCAAATTTTACTGTAGTATGTTGAAAAGTGTTAATTCAAGCCTTTTCCAAGTGAACTGTCTCCAGTATTCATACATCTTTCCTTTCACAGTTCTACAATGATATCCTTACTTTTTCCTCTTTTTTGTTGCAACTTTTCATGACATTTTTAAACTATTAAACTGATATGCAAAGACAGCACTGCGTTTTCAAAGAAACATTTTGTAACTTATGTAGAACTTGTATAAAATCATTCAGCTACACTGCAGTCTCCAAAGAGATTCTGTTACAAACACTGCTATAAGTATGTACAAGCATAAACACATTTAATAAAAAAAATTCTGGCGTGCATGTGTGTGTGTGCACGAGAGTAACTTCATGTGTGCAAAAGTGTGGCAGAGTTACGCACAATGTGTATGTGTATGTGAGAAAGCGGTTCTGACAAATAAAGAATGACAGACAGATCTAATCAGTCAGGAAAAGAGAGCCACATAAGAAGTTTCACATCTGGAAAGGCTCAGGAGAAAATATGTACACACTAACTCGATGACTGCACTTCTACGACTCCTTTAGGAATGCCTCCAGTTCCTGGCGGTCCTCTGCTGTCAAGCAGTTAGCCTGCAACAAACACATGCACACATGATAAATATACACACATATAACTGTAACAGATCTCCAATTACACACAAACTGCCAAACTGATATTTTCCTTTGATGCAAACACAAACTACATACTTACTGGTTTATCAAGAAGGCTGCCAAAAATGCCTCACTTATCAGAAAATAAATAAATAAAATTCATTTAAACGAAGGAGTAGCCCAATATTATATTATATTTTTTAAATACTATTGAAAGTGCGTATGTTGTGAATGATTAGCCACATCTGTCAACACCACAACCAGTTATCAATCCAATTTTTCAGACAGAATGACCTTTTGCTTCACCAGTTTCAGATCTCTGTTAAAAAGCACTATGCAGTTTTGGTGGTTTGGGTTTTTTGGGGTATATTTTTGTTTGTGTGTGTATTTCGGGGATGGTTTGTTTTGTTGTTTTTTGTGTGGTTTTTTTTTTGGGGGGTATATACATATCCACAATCTCATACACTTCTGAAAATATGCACATACACATAACCAGCAATGAAAATGAAGCCCCAGAGAATGCTGACGATTGTATTTCATAAAAGCACCAATTCTGGTCAATGACACATTTTGATTATAGACTTATTGAGTGAAACATGCACCCTGCAATCCTTCCTTTCCACTTGACAATCACATCAATAATTGGTTTTCAGCAAGTTTATCAAATATTGATACAACTTATTAAACTGAAGCATATCAAAATGAAATGACTTCAATTCTCTCAGTCACAGGAGAAGGTAGCACCCTCACACATAATCCACTTTCGACACTCCATAAGTTTAAAAGATATTGATAACAATTGATTACATCTCCCTGTATGACAGTGCTTTCTGGAAGTAATAAAGCATGCTTACATTGTTTGTGAGGGTCCTAGAATTCTGTGTTTGTCAAATTTGTTATGTCTAACCCCCCACTTCCAGTTCTGATACCCCCAAAAGTTGATTGATACATTGATGGAACCATACCTGCTCAGTATAAATAGCATCCCCACATTCTGGAAATTCTGTGCTACGAATTCCTCTTTTCTATCCATCTCTTTGTTTCTATCTTGTTCCTTTTATTCCTGTCACCTCCTTCTTGTCAATTTTCAGACACCTTGGTCCATTCTCCTTTTTTTCTAAAAAGATTAAGATAATGCTATCTCCGATGTGCTGGGTCTGCCTTGCCAGGTGTTTAATTGCGCTGCAATGCATTTTTGCACATATGACAGACAGCAATGGTTGTAGTTTGAGCGTTCAACGAAGATATATCAGTGTCTTTCCTTACTACAACACAACACTTCAAGTCATTCACACTGTTTAAAAAAAAAAAAGAATTTAAAAGAAAAGCAGTATGTTTCCTAATGCATATTTCTAACTTTTCCTTTTTCTGGGACAATCTCCCCAGGCACCAATCCCTTATCAACTGATCATGACAACTTTGCATACAGAAATGCCTTGGACAAGAATAACAACACAATAATAGAGTAATGGGTGGTGCTGCGGTTGTAGCGACACGCTCTCCCCGGGAGAGCAGTCCGAATTTCATGCAGAGAAATCTGCTGTGACTTAAAGTGGTGTAAAATAAATATTAAAAAAAATTAAAACCCCACTTAAACTGACAAAAAAACCCTTTCAATCCCAACCAGATTTCATCTAGTATCCCTTTACTGATCGCCTCTCATAAATCCCCACCTTTTTCCAGGTGTGAAGGTGATCCTGTATTGCTGAACACGAGCGCTGGAGTTTGTCCTGTTCTTTCTTCAGGGTTCGCTTCAGCAAGGTGTTCTGTGACTGCAGCTGTTCAAACACCTTCTGCAGCTGGTGCAGGTGTTGCAGGTGTATGGGCTGAACATGGGCGCGGATGTCCTCTGACGGGTTTCCACTGGGTCGCCTGAAAAAGCAACACAGGTTTGGTTACATAATAATCATGTATCACTGATGCTTAGGCACCAGTAAAGGTAAAAGGTAAAGGTGTCCTGTAACCTAGCAGTTGTAGAGAGCGAGGCATCAGAAACCTCAGCTCCTCTAGGGGCCAGCATATTGATGGCGGTGTCCATCTCCTCTCCCTCGCTGCTTTACCTTCCCTGACCCTAAAGAGGGCAGGTACCCATTTACAGTGGGTGAACTGGGGTACTGTACAGAAGCCAAGGCGCGCAAACGGTCACCCATCCAACTGGTAACCATGCTCATCGCTGCTTAACTTGATTGGGGGAAAGCGATCACTCTGACCACTTAGCTATTGCACACCAGTGCCAAACTACAAATGTATGCTCTAAAAAAAAAGAAATTACAAGCAAGCTAATGATTACATGAATTGTGATGACGGACCCCTTCCACAATGATTACGTTCTGACTTAATCCTTTGTCTTATAACTCAAAACATTCCCAAAGTCAGAATGCAGCTACCTTAACAGTGGGCCAAAAAAAAAATAAAAAAAATAAAGGCAGCACATTCAAGAGTTTGACCACTGATGAACCTCAAGCTCTAGCCAAGGAACAAATGAAAAGGAAAAAACCAGCCAAAAAGAAAAAACACAATCACATGACATTACATACAGTACATGCATATATGAACTTTTCTTACAATGCGTAATGTCCTTGGGTACATCTCATGCACAGAAACTGTCCACTTTGAGTCCAATTCTTCATTGTGCACTGTTACAGTGGTTAAACGCTCAGAGGAGGGCCGTCCGCTATAGCCGATCAGTGAAAAGCAAAGGTTTTCGGACAACTGACCGCTATAGGATTTGGTGTTTCGCAGATTTTTCATGCGGCAGCGCATGATACTATGACAGTGCAGCTAAACATAAATTCATGAGTCTGTCCAAGATCGAATGCCCTGTGTTGTCGGGTGATTCCTTGTGTTCCGAACTCTTTGTTCGCGGTTGCATAGAGTAGCCAAATTGGAATAGCGACACGAAGTACAAAATTCAAAGTATTTTCTTCATGCTAGTCAAAGCTCAATTATGGCGAGAGCTTCAATCTTTTGTTAATACTAATCTAGCATGTTATACATAAGTTCAGAATTCATTTTCTTAAGTTATAATGTGTTTTGTAGTTTTTAAGATTAAAATTTTTTTTTTTTTACCTAACCATTACAAATGGGATGTCTGTGGGGAAAAGCAAGGGAGAGAATTGGCCGTCCCGAGTGAGTTTAACTCGATATGTCAGTCTACTCACCAGGCTGTCAGTTTTTTGTCCACGTCATCGGCCTGTGTCTTGATCTCATCCAGTTTCAGCATGAAATCTTGAATGTTTCTCTTCCTCAAACATCAGAGCCAGCTCCTCCTTTGAATTAAAAAATAAAGCAAAGACATAAATAAAAAAGCAATTTCTTTTAAGCACAACTCACCCCACACACAACAAAAAAACCACACACACACGCACCACACACACAACCTAGTGGTCAGAACATTGCATTTGCAATTTGATGACCCGGGTTCGATTCTCGTTCAAGGGGATTTTTCCCTTGGAGTTAACAACAATGCTGACTCCCTCTCCCCCAAAATCCTTTGGATGAGACTATAAACTGAGGCCCAGTGTGCAAACACACACAGAACAGCTTGTGCACACATTAAATCCTGTTCCGGTTTTCTTAAGAGCAGGCCATTGTGAGCCGGTGGGAACAGATGACAAGAGTTACAAAACTGCATACAAATGGGGAACGGATGTAAAAAAAAAAAGCCCATGAGTGCTTATTCCATTATCCTCGATATAAATTTTTTTTTTTTTAAAAGAGAGAGAGAACCAGGACATCTACTGTTTTTGTTTTTTTTACTCAATTGACAACAAACATAAATATGATTTCATTGCCAAAAAAGAATTTATTTACATACAACTCCCACTTCCTGCCCCCGCCCCCCTCCCCCCCCAAACAGTTTTTCTATTGAAAATAATCATATACAAAACATTTCAAAGATAACATTAGTTATGCTATCATAGTTTTTTTTTTTAATTCACAGGAATAGCTGAAAATAATCATATAACATCATGTTATGTTATGTTCCATTTGACTTTTCCATGTCCCCACTTTTTTCTTTGGATTTTTTCTTCTGATCTTGTTCTTTTATTTTTTGTTTGCTGACATGCCAGTGCATTATCATTACAGCTCACTCTTCTCCAAGGAGTAGAATGGGAATCAGCATATACTCCATGTATGCCCTCCTTTAATTGATTGTTTATAATACTCTAAGTATAATATCATATCATATCCACAAAAACACAAACCTTAGTTCAAAGTTTAATTCTTGGACAGAAATTAAGAGTCTGAATAAAAATTGGCAACATCTTGTTACCTGTTTCCTATAAGAAGAATTTTAGGACATTAATTTTAGATGACGCATCAAGTACTTAACATATTTAATCATCTTCCAGCTTCACTCTATGTCTAACCAAAACCATTTTTCTTGTTACTACCTTGAGTCCAAAATCCTATTCAAACCTGTGCCTATACAGCTACAGCCTCATAAGATGACTTTAAAGTGTATGAATATGACATAGCCAGCCTAATGCTAAAAGTTCAGAACAATTCTATTAATCTTGTAATCCAGAACAGAACTTTTTATACCAGTTCAGCAGTTGTGGTTTTAAAAAGTAATATCACAGTGGACCGGTCTGTATGGAATCTAAATAATAAACATTATCCATGACATAACATAATGGTGACAAATGACGTGTACACATCTGCACAAACACATATAATTTCTTACATTTATGTTTGTTGAAAGCTGTGCCGAAGCCTCTTCATGCAGTTTTTGCAGCGTTTTTGGATCTTTCTTGTAGATTGGTTCAAAATGTCGCTTCAGCAATGAAAATCTGGAGAGAAGAAAAAAGCAAGCAAATTAGCAACAATAATTCATGTTATTTGTGTGTGTGTGTGTAAATTTTGTTCTTTTGGGTAAAAAAAATGAAAAGAAAAAAAGAAAGTCAGAATTTAACAAAACGGAGCAAAAACTCTGAAAACAAATTTAAACATTTTTAAGCCCCTTACCTCCCCACCCCCTTGTCCCCTTATCAGTTTGTTGGTATTTCCTCTGTAAATGGTTTTACACACATACACATATATTTTTGTACTTTCCTACTGTTCTCTAGTAATTCTACTGTGACAAAGCCCACCAAGCTCTGGAAACATTCTCTTTTCAGGTAAGTAGATTTGCTGCATGAGTATACCAGGCTTATTGCAGTTAAGCCCATTAGTTGAATTCAAATAGGATGCTACCGTAGAAAAACATCATGATCCTCTTAGCTGAATTCACAATATCATGAATATGTCGTGATGTTAACATAATTATTAATTATGTACTGACTATTCAATCTATTGACAGTCTATTGTGTATTGTGCTCATGTATATGTGTGTATATAAGACAATTGAAAGGGGAATATTATGGTACAAAAACATTATTATTATCAAATCGGTACTTGCACTCTGACTCGCTCATCCCACCTGGGAATCACTATGAGTATGAGACTGAAAAATTGCACACTGAATGAGAAGTTTGTGTGTATGACTGTTTTCAAGTACCTCGCCTCAGCAATACTCTGACTTCAGAGAATATAGAAATGTAATTGGAAAACTTTTTTTTTGATCTTATGGAATTACAAGTAGCAGGGTTCACGATAACCGGTAATTGTCGGTATTTTACCGATTGTAAACAGGGAATACCGAAAATTTTCGAAGCAGCCGGTACCGCGAACCGGTTCTGTTTGCCTGTGACCGATTAGATTTCCGTCTCAAAAAAAAAAAGTCTGAAGTGACGTTTTCTGACAGTCTGTCATGCGCCTGTACTGTGCTTACCGCACCTACCCCTTCCCACCCCTTTCGACGACCATCTTTAGCGCCAGCCTCATTATTAGCCTAGCACGCAGAACAGCAAGCTTTACTGTGAAAGAATAGAGCTTCGCGCTCTTCTCGGCATGACAGCGACTTCCATTCACATCGAGTAAATGGGGCCTAGATTTATTTATTCTGTATTCTTTTAATCTTTTATATCGAGGATAATGGAATAAGCACTCCTGTGCTTTTTTCACATCCAGTCCCCGTGTGTATGCAGTTTTGTAAATGTAATCCGTTCCCACTACGGCCTGCTCTTACGAAAAGCGAAAAGCGAGGGTCTATGACTATGAATTTGCGCGTTGCTTTGAGAGAGAAGAGTCGAAAACCAAATCTAAAATGAACAAAGATCTAGACGAGCGCTAAGCATAGAAACAAGAAAGAAGAATATAAGTCACACGAATGATGCCATGCAAAACAACAGACTGACACGGACAGTGGCACAGGCGCTAGAAAAAAAATCCTATTTCCTTCGTGGCTTCATGCCCAAGAAGCCAGTGGCAGCAAGCAGCACGGCAGTCAAAGACTGAGAGATTCGCGTTCAATTTAGATTTAGTTTTGCTGCCCAACAATCCCCCCCTCCCCCACCCCCTCACTGATTAGTTTCGTTTTGTTCACAGTACGTACCGGATTTTATTTTCTGGGGACCGATTTTGGGGAGTTGGTCAAGATGTCTCTGAAATGGCAACTCGCAGTACCGGTTTTAAAAAATCCTAGCGCGAACCCTGAATTAGTTCATCAAACAATTTATTGCATGTTTATTTTCAAGGTAAGACGTGTCACTAACTTGATTGAGGGGTCTGGAAACTTGTTTTTCACTCTCAGATTTCAGATAAAAACAAAAAAAGAATGGATTGCCACATATAAACCATGCAGTTACTGGGCTTGCCTACGATAAACAAAAAAAACCCCAACAAACAAACAAAAACAATATGTGGCAAAAAAAAAAATTACCCAAATGAAAAATTCTATTTAAAGAGGCAGGTAAATAATGTATAAATTGTATTGCAGTTCCAAAAGAAGTGGTCAACCATAAAGTATCTTCTACTACAAAATACTTAAAATAGTAAAACTTTGATACTTAAGAAACTTTTTTTTTAAGGTTTCTGTTTCCTAAACATTTTCTGATTTTGTTGGGGTGGTGAATGGTGATGGTTTACCTCCACCTTCCCTGTCTTCTTTCTTCAATGAAAATTATATATTCTGTTAAAAACTTATCAAAACTATCATTAACCGCAGTCCCAACGACAAAAGGAATGCTGTGTAATATTATAGTAATATCATCATCATTCATCACCAATCTCTTAGTTTCGGTTTGGGTGTCCGTTTACTCAGCTGCGATTGCACGAAGCACTTCGCGGTTTAAAAAGCACGTAGACCTAACAGAGCCTTTTGTCTCGAGGAGGAGGAAGATTGTCAGATTTGGAGTTGTACCATGCCTGTGTGAGCTTCATGCAAAAAATGAAGAAATGTTAGGGCCTAGCTCCAATCTCTAATCTGTCCCTGTCGTCTGCTGAAAATTCGCACTTCCGTTCTAATAACTCAAGACTTGTCAACGACTCACGGGACTATCAACAATAACAAAAAGAGACATTAAAACATTAAATAAGTCATAAGAGTACGAACTTGAAGGAAGAAGCACATTTGTTCGTTGTTTTGTTCAGGGCTTTTTGAAGATGTTGCATGTGGACACTATTTTCTGCTCCCGAAGCAGCCGGTATAGCACTTTCAGACTCCATCTTTGAACTTCGCGCTCGTGTAGGCCGAGGCTGGAACGGAAACGAACCAGGCTACGGCTTGCTGCAAAAGGGTTCTTTACTTCATTTTAGACAAATGACTGAAATGATCTTGGATCTTCCCATTCTTCTATCGGGCAATATGCTTTTTTAGCCGAAAAAAAATCTTTCCTGGTAATTATGTGAAATAAACAAGAAGAGAGAAGAGGGAGAAGCTGGTGAGGCTATAGATAGCGCAGCTCCCAAAATTGCGAAATATAATTTTTAAATAGGCCTAGTGATGGATTTCGCACGAAATTGACGGAAAGGGGATTAAGGAGTTGGATGAGATAACGAATTGTTGATTTGTTACACAGAAGCTTGCATAACCAATTCCTTTGGCTGTGGTCATATTGTTTACTCAGGCACACGAATGCCAGTCTTTTCAGACTTCAGAGTAAAAGTCTTAAGACTCATCCAAGTTAAGCTAACTGTGCCACTCCTATAATATGCACACACTTTGGAACCAGTTTCATCTGTACTTAAACACACAATAACTGTCTATACATTATCATACTTTTTGTTTTGTGCATTGTAAAAATATAGTATGCACAAAGTATTTAGTGTCAATTGTTCATTGGGCGACTGTTATAAATGTTTATCTCCTGATGTGGAAGGGAAGCAGAATTTGTGTCAATCAGTATCTCCAAACAAAGCGTGCTTTGCTCAGTACATGTACTGCGGATATCCATCTGAAATATTTTTAATTTCTTCGGGCACTGTATGTCTCGAAGAAAGAAAAACTGACAGCCCAGGATGAACCAGGGAGACTTAGAGAACTTGACCAAACAATGGGGTGATACCAGAAAACTAGTTAAGGTTAATGAATGACAGATCGCTTTGACTAGGCCTATCTTGCACAAAAAATTAATGAGGTCAGAGTAACTAAATGGGAATCTGTAAGGCCTTGGTAATAGCACTATAACAAATTGCCTCTATAAGTGTGTATGTGTGAGTGCGCGCGCGCGCGCGCGCGCGCGCGCGTGTGTGTGTGTGTGTGTACATTCGAATTTGCTAAAACTATTTTTGTCATTGGTTGCTTGTGTGTTGTATGGGTCGAGTGCAAGTGCTTTGATTTGTTTTTGCAAGATATAGCGCTATATAAATTCCATGTGTTATTTGCACATTTTGGACGGTAGCTGTTTATATAATTATAACTATCGTAGCCATCTAGGGTTGTTTGCCCTTGAAAAGCAGACGCATCAGTGCAGTGTGTGTGTCCAAATGTGCAGAAAAACACAGCACTCACAGATCAAACGGTAATCAAACTTTTAAAATCATTCTTATCATTTCACCCTTTGTTTGCTTTCGTCTTTGAAAGCATATATATTTGCAAATAAAAGATGAGTAACAAGTGCTCTCTCTCTCTCCCCAAAAGTCCTTCGGATGAGACTTTAAACCGAGGTCCTGTGTGCGAACGCACGCAGAACATCTTGCACACACGTTAAATCCTGTTCCGTTATTCGTTAGAGTAGGCCATCGTGTGCCGGTGGGAACAGATGACATTTACAAAACTGCATACACACGGGGACTGGACGTAAAAAAGCACAAGAGTGCTTATTCCATTATCCTCGATATAAAACAATCAATCTCTCTCTCTCTCTCTCTCTCTCTCTCTCTCCTCTCTCTCTCTCTCTCTCTCTCTCTCTCTCTCTCTCTGTATGTGTGTGTTTGTGTGTGCATGTGTGTGTGAGTGTGTGTGTGTTTGTGTGTGTGTGTGTGTGTGTGTGTGTGTGTGTGTGTGTGTGTGAGTATATGTTTGTGTGTATATGTGTGTGTGAGAGTGTGCTTGTGTGTGTGTGTGTGTGTGTGTGAGTGTGTGAGTGTGAGTGTATATTTGTGTGTGTATGTGTGTGTGAGAGTGTGTTGTGTGTCTGTGTATGTGTGTGTGTGTCTGTGCGTGAGTGAGTGTGAGTGTGTGTAAAACATTATCCGATTGAAAAAAATGATATGCCTTTTTTTTTTTTAAACATCTAGGATGTTGTTGTTGTTGTTGTTGTTGTTGTTGTTGTTGTTGTTGTTGTTTTTTAAAATTATAATTCTATATAAGGATGCTAGTTTAAAAAAAAAAAAATCCCTTTCTATCCAAATGTATGATTTATATTACATGTACAATTTTTGATAGATAGTGGTGGATTGATGTTTTCGGTTGTCTAATTCATTTTGTTCTCTTGTTTGCTCCTTATCTACTAACGCTTTTCTTTTTTTTCCATAATCAAAAATTTTTTATTGTGACTTCTGATTTTTGTCTTCTGAAAGAGTGCATTTTATTACCTTATCATATATAGTGTCCTTTATTCTTGTGTGTTGTTTGGTACTGCGTAAAGTCTTATTGTTTAGTATATCTTCAACTTGATGTATCCCTGAAAAGGGCGGGGACTGGATGTAAAAAAGCACACGAGTGCTTATCTATTATCCTCGAATAAAAGACTTTGCCTTGCCTTGCCTTGCCTTGCCTTGTCTCTCTCTCTCTCTCCTATCACTCCCAGCCGGTAGATTCCTCTTGTGTTCGGGTATCAATTTTACCACTTAAAATTTAAGGTAAATATTTCCCTTTGCAGAATCCTGTTGAGGAGCCTCACCAACCTGTGAATGTGTGTGTGTGTGTGTGTGTGTGTGTGTGTGTGTGTGTGTGTGTGTGTGTGTGTGTGTGTGTGTGTGTGTAAATCATCATGCAGGTGTTTTATTTTAATGCTGTGGGGGTGGGGTGTGTGTGTGTGTGTGTGTGTGTGTGTGTGTGTGTGTGTGTGTGTGTGTGTGTGTCACTGTAGGGTAGGGAGATGGGGGTTGCTCCTTTTGCTTAACTGAATAACTGGTCATGTTTGCTTGTCTGATAAGACTTATCAGCCTCTTCTTATAATGATCATTTAATTTTTTATTTCAGTTCTCTGTGTGTATGCTTTGTGCTATTTTATTATTGTCTTCGTGTCCTTATTTCTTGTCTTTTGTTTGTTACTGTTGATGTTATCTCTTGCTTTTGTTATCTGGTTTATCATTGTTGTTTTTTGTTTAGTTATTGGCTTCTTTTATCTTATGTTATCCCTGATAAGGGCGGGAACTGAATCAGTGAATGTAAAAAAGAACAAGCACATTAGTGTTTATTCATTATCCTCAAAATAAAAGAATGTGATTTGATTTCATTTGATCTCTCTTTCTCTCTCTGTGTGTCTCTGTCTCTCTCTGTCTCTGTCTCTCTCTCTGTCTCTCACACACACACACACACACACACACACACACACACACACACACACACACACACACACACACACACACACACAGTTTTCTTTTCTTTGTTTGCTTTTTTCTTAGTTTCTGTTTCATTTTTCTTTAAAAAAAAAAATTTTTAATGGAGCATCAGATAACTTGATCAAGTTGATGAAAAAAATCAAATGCATTTCTTAATTTTATGTTCCATCAGGAATTGAGGAAATATAATTTTGACTTTGATTTACATTGGCACACACTCAGTGACGCACTCTCATTCACTCACTCAGATTCTGAAATCAATTCGTAACCTGAAAAGTTGAATGAACATATTTTTAGGCCAGTGCTAGTCAATCAATCAATCAATCAATCAAATTTTTATTTCCAGATGGTACATTGAGTAAGCAGCGATCTTCTTTTTTCCATCAAGCCATCTATCTAAAGAAAAGAAAAGAAAAAAAAATCAAAACAATAGCAAAAATCAAATCCAAAACAAAACAAAAAACCAACAAAAAACAAAGCAGAAAATCCCTAGCAAACAAAAAAGCCAACGAAAGAAAGAAAAGGGGAAAAAGCAAACAAACAATTAAAACAACAACAAACATTTCACCAACATTAACTTGCTAACATGATTTCAACAACTTTAAAATAAACTATGCCTATAAATAATACAAGCAACTACTATAACAACAACCAAAAGAGAAAATAAAATAAATAAAATAAAATAAATAAATAAAATAAATAAAAAATAATTTTTTTTTTTTTTTTAAATCTACTCAAAAGCCATACACACATATGCACATACACCCACACACCCATACACACACACACACACACACACACACACACACACACACACACACACACACACACACACACACACACCCGTACACCTACACACACACACACACACACACACACACACACACACACACACACACACACACACACACACACACACACACACACGGTTTGCGCTCTTCCACTCAGCTCGTATACTCGTAGGTACATGCACACATTTAAAGTCTTTTTTAAAAAATCATATAGTGTCAAAAAAAAAACCCAACAAAAAAACACACTCACACACACACACACACACACACACACACACACACACACACACACACACACACAAAGCAGCTTATATCAATTACAATGTAACCAAAAAACATTATTTAAGACTTAATAATAATAATAATAATAATAATAATAATAATAATAATAATAATAATAATAAATAAAAAAAATAAATTTTAAAAAAAATGAATAAATACAACAACAACAAAAATTTTAAAAATAAATAAGTAAAAAAAAAAAAAAATCTATAAGCAATTTATGTCAGATTACAATATCTCTATACTTCAATTCATACTTTATATTTTTAAAAGAAGATAAGGAAAAAACAACAAAGACAACAATACCTTATGATAATACCCATCATCACTGAGAGGAAATAACATATACGCTAACAAACATACAATCAAACAAAAGAAAAACAAACAAACAAACAAAAAACACATAAAAACACACCAAAAAACAAACAATCAAACCAAAACATCAAAAAACCAATCCACACGGATGATATATTAGAAGGTAATTTTAGTAAAATTAGTAATTTTATGAGCAGCTCAGCTTCTCTAAAACTGAATGGATTTCATGATGCTAATGCAATACTCTTTATTTATATCCAGATGGCGGTCAGACGACAGAAGGTGCTGTTTGGCGCCCTGCTGATCAACCTGCTGGTGATGGTTTACCTGGCCGTCCAACAACACAGGTACATCAGCAACGTCGGCAATCCCAACACTCAGGAGGATCCACAGCAGAGTGAGCCTGAGGCCAACACTGCCCAGTCTGTGGCCAGCAGAGTCACAGTCATCCTGAGGGATTTTGAAATGTTTGACAACGCCATTATTGACACAATCAAAGAAGTCTATTCGGTTCTGAATGGCACCAGAATTTTGATCGTTGGGGACTCCCTTCCTTATCCTCCTCTGCATTTAGATGAAAAGTGGAATGTCGGAGTGGTCAGTCTGAAGCCACACTTGTTACATAATTATTCAAGTGCTCGACCGGATCATTTAATTCATTCCAAGTATGTGCTGGTTCTCCCTGATGCGGCCAAACTGAAACACTGGAAACATCTGCAGAAAGGCATGAGCATGCTGGGTGGGAAAGGCAGGACTAAAGCGGTTGTGTTTGGTGTGGGAACAAACGCTCTACACTGCATGTCTTTGAATGTCGATTTAAAGCGATGGCAGATGTCGTTTGGGGAGACAAACAAAAGCATGGACCAGTGTGACACATTTATTGGAGACCAAGCTGTTTTGTTACTATCAGAAAGCTTCCGTTCTCTTGCAGAGCCATTTGCAAGACCTTTCCCTTTGACGTTTTACATACAAGCCAAACTCCGGGAGTGGAAGGTGCGATATCTACAAAGACATCAGTTAGGCTGGGTCAAGTCCTTGTTTTCTGATCCCCATAATAAATGGAAACACAAACATCTGGAAGAGGAAAGGTTGTCAACCTTTTACCGACACTGGGGCATCAAAGCAGTTGTGCACCCCGGTGGAAAAACGAACTATTTTGGCTGTACAAAAACCACCCCCCGCTGTTTTGGAACTATTGTTGATGACATGCCAGAATACTTGTATGAAGGAAAATGGACTCCACCTTGCTGTCTGAGAGCTTTACGAGAAACTACAAGACATGTCTTCAGTATTTTGGAGAGTGAGGGGGTGCGGTACTGGCTAGAGGGGGGAAGTTTGCTTGGAGCTGCAAGAAATGGTGATATCATTCCATGGGACTACGATGTCGACATTGGAATTTATAAAGAGGATATTCAGAGGTCATCCCATTTGAAAGATGCTGTGGAAAGCAGTTTTGTTGATGATCAAAGTTTTGTGTGGGAAAAAGCTACAGAAGGGGATTTCATAAGAGTGCAGTATAGTGAGCATAATCATCTTCATGTCGATATTCATCCATTTTATTCCAAAGATGGAACAATGACGAAGAACACGTGGTTTAAAACTCACAGACAAGATACAGAATTTCCAGAACATTTTCTTACTCCATTGACTAAAATTCCTTTTGTGGGAATCCAGGCTAGTGCACCCAACAATGTGAAACAGTTTTTAGAATTTAAGTTTGGAAAAGGGGTTATTGAACAGCCAAGACTCCCAAATTTAAAGAAGGCACAATAAGTGTGTGTGTGTGTGTGTGTGTGTGTGTGTGTGTGTGTGTGTGTGTGTGTGTGTGTGTGTGTGTGTGTGTGTGATTTATTCTTTTTATTTTGAGAATAAGTTCTCATTTGCTTTTTTACATCTAGTCTCAATTTGTATGCAGATTTGTCAATTTTGTCATCCATTCCCACCTGCACACAAGGGCCTACTCTTTGGAAAAGCAAAACGGGTTTTAACTTGTGTGCAAGATGTTCTGCATGTGTTTGCACATGGAACCTCGGTTTATAGTTTCATCCGAAGGACTTTTGGGGGAAGTGGAGTCAGCACTGATGTTAACTCCAGAGGAAAAATTCTCTTGAACGAGATTTGAACCCAGGTTAGCAGATCACAAGCATATCACACTAACCACAGGCTATCCAGTCCCTTATATGTGTGTGTGTGTGTGTGTGTGTGTGTGTGTGTGTGTGTGTGTGTCTGTGTCTGTGTCTGTCTGTCTGTCTGTCTGTCTGTCTGTCTGTCTGTCTGTCTGTCTGTGTGAGAGAGACAGAGACATAGTGAGTGACAGAGAGAGAGTGAGACAGACAGAGACAGATGCAGAAAAAGAGATCAGTCTAATCATTAAAAAAAAGAAAATCATCATCATCAGGTCACAATATGTTCCAACTTATCTTCCAAAGCATGTTTTGCAACACTTCACAGTTACAATATACACTGTAATATAACAACAGTATTAGTATATATATACTAATAGATTGAAATGATGTGACAAATGGGGTACTATTTTTGATTCGGTGGTGTGCTGCTGTGCAATTTATTTTGGCTTTTTTTTCATAATCTTTTTTTTTAATGGTAACAAAAAACTTTCATCAGGTTTGATTGACTTATCAATGACTATGATGAAGTGTGACAGCTGAAAAACAAATTTTTGATATTATAAAACCAAAAACACTGGTCTGCTTTTTGAGTGTTTTTGTCTTTGGCATGTATGTATATGAAATATTGTTTATGCCTCTGTGTGTAACATAGAACATGCATTACATTATGGATTTAGTATCATGACATACTAAAGCTGAATGTTTTGGGATTTAACAACTTTTGTGGCATTTTATCATAGGTAAAAAAGGTAAAGGTGTCCCATAACCTAGGCGATCGTAGGGGAGTAAGGCATCAGAGACCTCAGCTTCTTTAGGGGCCAGCATATTGAGGGCAGCACCCATCTCCTCTCCCTCGCTGCTTTACTTTCCCTGACCTTAAAGAGGGCAGGTACCCATTTACAGTTGGGTGAACTGGGGGGACTGTACTGAAGCCAAGGCGCGCAAACAGTCACCCATCCAACTAGTCACCACCCTCGATGCTGTCTAACCTTAGCTTGGCGAAAGCGAGTGCTCTGACCACTGAGCTATCCCTCCCCCATTTTATCATACGTAAGTGGATTGTAGGGCCTACTTGTGTAGCATACATGCATGTATATTGTGCCTTTTCCTCACACAATAACTCATTAGCAGGTAATCATTTCTGTTATGTGGAAAAGGAGAGAGAGAGAGATGGGGGTATGTTATATTTTTTATTCTTTTATATAAATTAAAATCTTTCATTTTGAGGATAATGTCGCGAATTAATGAGTAAACACTCATGTTTTGTTTTTTGGTTTTTTTTTACATCCAGTCCCCATGTGCAAACAGTTTTCACTAGTAAATTCTGTCATATCTCATATGTTCCCACTGGCACACAATGGCCTACCCATCCAAAAGGCCGTACAGGTTTAAACAATATAATGTACAAGATGTTTTGGGTGCATTTACACACAGGACCTCAGTTTTAAGTCTCATCTGAAGGACTCCAGGGGAATAGAGTCACTGGTATTCTGCCAAGTTTTATCGCCAGTACAAGATTGCAATTCTTGTAGTCTATGTTTTTTTACCACATGTTTGTTGGTTTTGCCATGTTCACACACACAGCATTTTCTTGCATTGCTTTCTTGAACTGAAAAGATGTTTAAGAATACCCAAGTGCAATTGGAAAAACAGTTAACAGGTTTTTAATAGCAGTAATGATGATAATAGTGATAACAATCAGTATTATGATGATAATAATGATGATAATACGAAAAGGAAGAATATTGATAAGAATATTAACTGTGATGATGATGATGACGATGATGATGAATTCTTAAGATAAATATGAAGAATAATAATAAAAATATGATAAATAATAACAACAACAACAACAACGACGATGATGATGATGATGATGATGATGATGATGACGATGACGATGATGATGACGACAATGACACCACCACCACGACAACGACGACAACGACAATAACCAAACTCTTTTCCTTTTTTTGTGATAGTTTAACTTCTGTGATATTCCTGTCTACTGTTCCCAGGCCGCTCATTCCCAATCTCCCCTCCCCCCTCCCCCTAACCATGCCAATGCTCAACATACCCTATTTTCAGAGTGAGAAGTCCACAGCACATGGAGATGATCAATGTGAGGTCGCCATGAGGTCGGTGGATCAGTGGTCTAGAAGTAATGCGCCTGTCTAGAAAGCGAAAAGTCCGGGTCGGAGTGTGCGGTGGTTCAAATCCCGTTTGGGCCCAGAACTTTTCCCCCATCCATTAGATCATGAGTGGTGGTCTGGGTGCTGGTCTTTTGGATGAGATGATAAACCGACGTTCCGTGTGTTACACATTATTTAGCAAACCCATGGCAACAAGACTGAAGAGGGTTGTCCCTGGCAAAATTCTGTAGAAAAAGCCACTCTGATAGGGAAACAGAAACAATTGCAGACAGAGAAAGAAAAAAAAAAGGGTAGGCGCTGCGCTTGTGGTGAATGATGTGCTCTCCCTGGGGAGAGCATCCTGAATTTCACGTAGAGAAATCTCCTGTGACATAAAGTGGTATAGAATTAGATAAATGAATAAATAAATACATAAATGAATGAATAAATATATAAATAGATAAATAAACCAAAGGAGCCCTGCACTGTTTAATGAATAAATAAATAAATGAATAAATAAATAAAATAAACAAGAGGAGCCCTGCACTGTTTCTGAGTCACTCCAGTGATGTTCAGTGAGTATGTTCTCATTCAACAAAAGATGGGAACTACTGATTAAGTCCCTTCTGAGGACAACAATAGCTTGCTCATGAAACCAGACTGAGTGATACGCCCTCCTGGGGAACCAGCAACCCCAATGTCCATCCACTGACATTCACCCTTTTTTTTCTCTTCATTTTACACCACTTTAAAGTCATGGTAGATTTCTCTGCATGAAATTCAGGCCGGCCGCTCTACCCAGGGAGAGCGCGTCACCAAAAGAGCAGCGCCACCTATTCTTTATCTTCTTCTTTTTCCTGTCTGCAACTGTATTTGTTTCCCTATCAGAGTGGCTTTTTTATACAGAATTTTGCCAGGGACAACTCTCTTGTTGCAGTGGGTTCTTATATGTGCACTAAATAATTTTGTGCAACAACGGGACCTCAGTTTATTGTCTCATCCGTAAGACTAGCACCCAGACCACTACTCATGGTCTAATGGATGGGGGAAAAGTTTTGGACCAATGGGGATCAAACCACCGCACACAAATGAACTGCACTTTTTACTCTCTAGGCAGGAGCGTTACCTCTAGACCACCAATCCACTAGCCCCAAAGGCTGTCACATCAGCACTTTAATTAAGTGCCTGACAAGTCAGGCCCAACACATCCAAGTTTTGCATGGGAAAGAATTGTTATCTTTTAATTCTCTCTGGGGAAACTAAAGGCAGGAAAATGGACCAAGAAGGCAGAAAACACACAAGATGGAGGCGACTGTAAGAAAGGGAATAAGGCAGAAACAAAGAGAGGGATAGACAAGAGGGAATTCCTAGCACAGAATATCCAGACGATGAGGATGCTATTTAAACTGACAGGCTCCTGGCATCCCCAATGTGAAGCTAATGAAAGTGACCACAAAAAATGAGAGAAAAAGTGCTGAAGAGCATTTCATTTCAAAATTATTTTCACAAGAACACCCCTCCACCCCTACCCCCAATCACATCAACTACACTTTCTCCCTCCCTACCCTTCACCTCCCCCCCCCCCAACCCCCTTCCCCTTTCAGAAACTTAACCAAATGGTAATTTCATCATTTGCCGTCATTCCTTCTTGCAGATGCCAGCAGTATAGGGGCAGATATGGCGCCACCGAACCCTGGTAGCGATGTTGCTGCTGTACAGCAGGAATGGTATAAAGTGACACACATCCTCCTCCTGCTCGGGCATTGTTCTGAAAAACAAAACAAAATGAAATGGAGTGAATGTATGGAGGTGTAGATATCTTTCTTTTTCTTTTCTTTTCTTTTTTCTTTTGGTGTAGATATATCTTCTTTGCAGGTGTTTCACCAGCAGGTTTTGAAACATTCAATCAATCATGGCTCACACACACACACACACACACACACACACACACACACACACACACACACACACACACACACACACAAACAACCAGGCTCTGTACTTCTAATTAAATGTAAAACTTAAGTTCCAAGTTGAAAGTCAAAACTTTTCATTCTTACCACCAGATATAACTACAATACCCTTTTTTTGTTGCACTTAGAATGTTCATGTTGTCCTCCTTTGTGGAAACATGTAGGTTTGCTTTAAAACAGTGTTTTGGTTTCCAAATCATCTCAACCTACCGCACTGAGCACTGAGTCCCTTGAACACTCCTTTACACTCGCACTGGCAAGTCTGCGTGTCCAGTACTCCGTGGTTCTCACAAGGTTTGCACTTGGCTGAAAAACAAACATTCTATCTGTCTGTCTGTCTGTCTGTCTGTCTGTCTGTCTGTCTGTCTGTCTGTCTGACCGCCCGCCGCCCGCCCCCATCCATCCATCATCCATCATCCATCCATCTATCTATCTATCTATCTATCTATCTATCTATCTATCTATCTATCTATCTATCTATCTATCTATCTATCTATCTATCTATCTATCCCTTAGTCTGGCGACCGTGGGGGCACCCATGAGGACTTGACAACCAATTCCCTCCACTCCTCTCTCTGTACTGTTCTGCCTTTCTCAAAATTTTGTTGAGTTCTAGGCCTGTCCATTCGCTGATGTTGTCCTCCCATCTCTTCCTTGGTTTGCCTCTTTTTCTTCCTCATTGGACAGTGCCTTGCAGTATTGTTTTTGAAAGTCCTTTTGATCTTGTGACATACCTGTACCGTTTAAGTGTACGCTTCTTTACGACTGATAGAAGATTTTCGTAGGACCAATGGTTTGCTGGATTCTGTTATACACCTCTTCGTTGCTTATGTGGTCTCTGTAAGAGATGCCAAGGAGTCTCCGGAAGCATCTCATCTCTACCGCCTGTACTCTTCTCTCCAAATCAGCAGTCAGGGTCCACGATTCACAGGCACACAGGAATATGGATATGACAAGGAAGCGCATTAGTCTGACCCTGGATTGAGTGAGATATTTTTATCTTTCCATATTTATTCAGTTGTGACGTTGTTGTTATTGTTCTTTGCAACCTTGCATACTATCTCTGGCTTGGACCCCTTGTCTGATACAACGGCTCCCAAGTACTTGAAGCTTTAAACCGTTTCCAGCTTCTGGTCATTGACCCTGATATCAGTGCTCATGCCCTTGGCGTTATTGGTCATCAGTTTGGTCTTCTCTGCACTGATAGCCATGCGGTATGTTTTAGAGGCCTTGTTCAGGTGTTCTGTTAAGCTGGCAAGCTCCTGTTCTGATCCTGTTAGTCTGTCCTGTTACTATAACTACTACTGCTACTTCTACTACTACTACTACTACTACTACTGCTGCTGCTGCTGCTGCTGCTGCTGCCTGCGCTGCTGCTGCTGTGCTGCTAGCTGCTGCTGCTGCTGCTGCTCTACTACTACTACTACTACTACTACTACTACTACTACTACTCCCTCTTAGCACTCACAACTCACCTGTACAGGTGCGGCAGAAGTTGGGGCAGGACAGCCTGACGAAGGTGTTGGTGTGGCATTCCTCGGGCAGGTGATTGGTTGTGCACAGAGGGTCATCCCAACGTGGGCAGTCCTCTGACAGACAGGTAGCAACACACACACACACAGGATAAAAATGCTGCTGGCTACTGCTACTACTACTACTACTACTACTACTACTACTACTACTACTACTACTACTACTACTACTACTACTGCTGTTGCTGCTGCTGCTTTTGCTGGTATTGCTGCTGCTGGTACTGTTGCTGCTGCTTCTGCTGCTGCTGCTGTTCTGCTGCTGCTGCTGCTGCAGCTGCTTCTGCTGATACCACTACTCCCAACATTTTTGTTGCTAGCGCCAGTGTGATCATCGTTATCATTATCATTGCCATAATCACCAGCATCGTCGTCAACGTCGTGGTATCATGCGTGACTGACAGAAGATGAAGAAAAAAAATTCTGACAAGTTACTCTAATTTTGTCACATAACATGCCGTGATGTATACACATCACCAAGTAAATATTTATTTATTTATTATTTTATACTGAGGATAACAAATAAGCACTCATGTGCTTTTTAACACCCAGTCCCCGTGTGTATGCAGTTTTGTAAATCTTGTCATCTGTTCCCACCGGCACACAATGGCCTACTCTTACGAAAAGCGGATAAGGATTTAACGTGTGCGCAAGATGTTTTGCGTGCGTTCGCTCACGGGGCCTCTGTTTATAGTCTCATCCGAAAGACTGTTGGAGAGAGTGGAGTCAGCACTGATGTTAACTCCAGGGAAAAAATCCCCTCGACCGGGAATCGAACCCGGGTCTTCAAATTGCCAGCGCAATGTTCTGACCACTAGGCTATCCGTCCCCCTGAATATAACATGTATCACAGAAGGAACCTACGCCTTCCTCTCCCCAGACATGGACAGCAGCAGAGCGGGAAACACTCACTCACCACAGGTCAGTCCCTGAAACCTTCCCCGGCAGTCACACCTGCACGTTGACCAGTTCATCACGCCGTCGTTTTTGCAGTCCAGCCATTCACACCGCTCTGTGACAAACAACAAATCATATCACATTAATAATATCAGCAGAGTTTTCTGAGTTTTGAGTTGGTTGGGAGGCAGACAGACAGGGACAGGGCAGTTCATAAAGACAACAGCCCCTTAAAGGGGAGTAAACATAATTATTAACAGCATATCATAATTATAATGCTTCGAGATAATGCTAGGAGAATGTACCTCAGGTGAAGTTTGTATAGCGTTTCTTGTCACAAGTGGTGTCTGTATACACGTACAATCCTGCTACATGCTTCCAAGTCAAAAGTTGCATCAATCCTTGTTGTCAAGAAACACCCAGTTTAAACTGACTACAAAATTAGGAGTACAGGCATCATTGTCTGTCTGATTCCCATACTTAGGAGTACATGTATGGATCTCCCCAGACGCCACAAACCCCTGCAGTTAAACATTACTATACTAGTACAGGGTCCAAAATCGTTGTTCCACACTGTTCAACAATTTGAATCGAAATTCATTTAATCATAATCAAAATATTGTTTACAGCCCGACCGACCACGAGAGCCATATCAGGACTATCACCTCTTTAGTTTCAGTGGTTCCAGAAACTTTCAACTTCAGATTCAAAACCAAAACTTCCTAATACTGTCAAATATCTAACACCATCTATCTGGAAAAAAGCAACACGATTAAATGACGCAATACCTAAATTAGCATTCCTAAGGCAAATAAACCAGACTGTGCTGATGACGCCAGCCATTAAGCTTAATTCATCATCTCCAGATTACAAAAAAAAAAGTAAAAATGGATAACAAACATGTTAAAGTACAAAAATATACATAAAAAGTGCCACATGGGCAAATACCACTGCAGAATGAACATCCTGTGCCCATCCCAGTGTCTAAGTATCACTACCTGGTCGCCACAACAAAAAAACAGGCAGAGTGTCATATAATGAAAACAGAAAATTGTTTGAAAGAGTTGCTTGAAAAAAGCCAGGAGAGTGAACTGGGATGGCAAAAAATAAGCACAAGTAATCATAGGAAGATAAGTAGAAGGACAGAAACAAAAAGAGAGATAGAAAAGTGGAAATGTCGAGCACAGAATTTCCAGAAGGTGGGGATGCTATTTATAAATGCATTTGTCAGGGCCCCCTTACCTGGTGTGCTTGAAAACACACACAAATGTTAGTCCCTATAGTCACTGACTTCCCAACAGCTTACCTATACTGGGGACACATGTCCGAGCCTCCACACTAGCTACTACTACCACACACCTAGAGTTCAAGCAAAAATGTGTTAAGTTCAAACGAAAATGTTTTTAGCGCTCCCTTTTATATTCCTTACCCCTCTACTGGAAACACAAATGGGACACATAATTATCAGGGCCATTTCTTTTTTCCCAACACAGTACACACGCGTGGGTACACGTCCATACTTCTTACTTCCACACATTTCATACAAAATTAATAGGGGACCATGTTACGGTTTTTCGCTTATTTATTTAGTTATCACACTTAACTCAAACAACAGCACACTTTGAACCCCCCTCCCCTCTTCCTCCTCTCCCCCAAATCTTTCCTTCTCAAAATCGAAGTCACATACGTAGGGCTTCTTTCCAGCCGGTGGAGGACCTAGAAATATACAGGGCCATACATATCAAACCCAGGGACATCCTCCCACCCGTTTTATGCCTCTCATCCCCCCCCCCCTCCCTTGCCCATCCGATCTCACTTCCCTATAGCCTAGTGGTCAGAACATTGCGCTCGCAGTTTGACGACCTAGGTTCGATTCCCGTCTGAGGGGATTTTTCCCCAGGAGCTAACATCAGTGCAGACTCCACTCTCCCCAAAAGTTCCTCTGGATGAGACTATAAACCGAGGTCCAGTGTACGAACGCATGCAGAAAATCTTGCGCACACATTAAATCTTGTTCTGCTTTTCGTAAGAGTAGGCCAGTGTGTGCCGATGGGAACAGATGACAAGGTTTACAAAGCTGCATGCACACAGGGACTGGATGTAAAAAAAAAAGCACATGAGTGCTTATTCCATTATCCTCGATTTAAAAGAATAAATAGGGGCCTAGACAAATAGATAAATCCTCCTATATGTCCTAGCCCTGGCTTACTTACCTCCACAGAGTCCACAGAGGTGGGGGCACAGAGTAGAGTCATACAGCATTGAGGACTCCTTGCCGCACTGTGACTGCACGTAGTAGGAGCAATAGGCCCCATCTGGTCTTGAGCAATCCACTGGTGACATAAACAACATCAGCAATAAACCAGTCACATGAGACAAGAGTGATGTGGCATCTTTCTTAGCTATGAGATAGAAGTGGGGTGGAGAGAGCAAGTGGAGTTGAGTAAAAGCAAGTTCGGAGGTACGCGTTCTTGCACACCCACACATGGTTACACCCCCCCCCCCTACACACACACACACACACACACACACACACACACACACACACACACACACACACACCACACACCAAACCACCACCACCACCACCACACCAACAACAACAACAACAACAAACAACAACAACAATAACAACAACACTAAAGAGACTGTGTGAGAAGAAGAAGAAGAAGAGAAAAAACAACAACAACAACAACAACAACACTAAAGAGAGTAGTTGAAAAAGAAGAAAAAGAAGGAGGGGAAGAAGAAGAAGAAGAAGAAGAAAGAAGAAGAAGAAGAAGAAGAAGAAGAAGAAGAAGAAGAAGAAGAAGAAGAAGAAGAAGAAGGAAGAGTAGGAGGAGAAGGAGGAGGAGGAGGAGAAAGTCAGAAACTCCTCACACTTATCACATCGTCTTCCAGTCCAGGCTCCGAGGCACATGCATCGGCATGTTCTGGGGTCCAGCTCTCCTCCATTGAAGCACAGCTTGCCTCCACAATCTCCCAGGAGAAAAATAAAAACAATAGAACAGAACATACATCACCATCAATCCCTGTATGGCTCAATGTCTTGTTTCTATTGCTGGTAAAGATACTGACCCTCCATCGTCTAGTATAACTTTTGGGGAGCTTATTTCAGTGTAAGAAGCATCCCACATGTTTGGAAAAATCAGTGTTGTGGAAGTTTTGGCTCTCTCTCTCTCTTCCTCTTCTCTCTCCTCTCTCTCTCTCTCTCTCTCTCTCTCTCTCTCTCTCTCTCTCTCTCTCTCTCTCTCTCTCTCTCTCTCTCTCTCTCTCAACCCTGATAATCATAGAGGGAGTTCCTTAAAAAGTGTGATTTGAAAGGTTTAGATTATCATACCAAATTTATTAATGAAACACTCGTTACAAAATGGCAGAATATTCTTGAAGAAGAAGCTGAGTGGTTTTGTAAGCAAATACTGAAGCTAATATGATATCTCTTGCAGGGTATATCGCAGAAGCTGCTAGCCTACGAGTGTTAGAAAAAGAATAATTATTCTTGTTTGTTCTTCATTTTCTTTAAAATGCATTTTAAGTTGACAATAGATTTGCACAAAAACATTTGAACTGTCACATTTTTGTTTTGTTCACAATATCTAACACTGTATCTCTTACCTGTATGTAAGAGCACATGTAATGCCCAAACCCCCCACATTGTCTCTGTTATGTCTATGTTATACATAATCATTTTGGTCATTAAATTGTTGGATTTTTTTGTTCAGTTCTCAAATTGTTTGGTTCTAATTCACCTCCATGGCTATAGTGACCTTTGTCTACTCATAACGACAGTTCTCAAAGGTAAGGTTGAGGGCAGAAGGAAAAAAAGAGGCAGACCACCAACACACCAATGTCCTACATTGCCAACATACTGAAATCAGTGGTCTGGAAGGGCTACAGAAGATCGTAGTAGAACCCAGCAGAGACAGAGAAAGATGGTGAACCCTGGTGGCATTGCGTAGAGCACCTACTTTTGAGAGTGACAATGAAGACAGTTGACAGGTGATTGTTGTTTTTATGTGTATCAGTTTTGCTTCAAGTTTTAACATGAAAAGGAAGGAGAAAAAGGGCTTACTGCAGAGTTTTCCAGAGCTGTCACAATGTCTGGGACACCTTACCTACCTACCTACCTACCTACCTACCAGAGCTGTCAAAATGTCTGGGACACCTTAACTACCTACCTACCTTCCAGATCTGTCACAATATCTGGGACACCTTACCTACCTACCTACCAGAGCTGTCACAATGTCTGGGACACCTTACCATACCTACCTACCTACCTACCTACCAGAGCTGTCAATGTCTGGCACACCTTACCTACCTACCTACCAGCTGTCAAATGTCTGGGACACCTTAACCTACCTACCTACCTACCAGAGCTGTCAAATGTCTGGGACACCTTACCTACCTACCTACCTACCTACCAGAGCTGTCAAATGTCTGGGACACCTTACCTACCTACCTACCTACCTACCTACCTACCTACCAGAGCTGTCAAATGTTTGGGACACCTTACCTACCTACCTACCTACCAGAACTGTCAAATATCTGGGACACCTTACCTACCTATCTACCTATCAGTTTTGCTCCAAGGTTTAACAAGAAAAGGACAGGAGAAAACGGGCTCACTGCAGAGTTTTCCAGAGCCGTCACAATGTCTGGGACAAGCAGAACATGGCGTGCCGGGTGTGTAGGGAGGTCTGGCTGTATTCATCCTGCCCACAGCAACAAACAAACAAACAAACACACACACACACACACCACACACACACTCACACACACACACACACACACACACACACACACACACTACACACACACACTCACACTTACACACACAACACGCACACACATACACACACACAGAGTGATACGCACACATGTGCGTGCGCGCGCGCGATTTAAATACGTGTTTGTCTGTAATGCAAGTGTGTGGTGTGTGTGTGTGTGTGTGTGTGGTTGTGTGTGTTGTGTGTGTGTGTGTGGGTGTGTGTGTGGCGCGCGCGCGCGCGCGCGCGTGAGTGTGTGTGTGTGTGTGGCGCGCGCGCGCGTGAGTGTGTGCGTGAGTGTGTGCGTGCTTGTGTGCGTGCGTGTGTGCGCACACGCACTTGTGTGCGGACGGGTATGTGTGTGAGTATGTGTGTGTGTGCTTTCGTGTGTATGTGCGTGAGTGTGCGTGCGTGTGTGCGCGCACGCATATGTGTGCGTACGCGAATGTGTATGTATGTGAGTGTGTGAGTGTCTTCTTCTTCTTCTTCTTCTTCTTCTTCTTCTTCTTCTTCTTCTTTACACACACACACACACACACACACACACACACACACACACACACACACACACACACACACACACACACACACACACACACACACACCACACACACACCGTTGCAAGAATACTAACGCAGGTGCGTAGTTGCAGGCCCGTATGACTTTGGTTCCATCCACAGTGGGACAGAGGCCTGGGCACATCCCACACGGCTGGACTCATAGGCCACATCTGAGGATGACGACATCACCACAGGATCACATACACATTGCCTGTGTAGCCTATTTATTCATTTTTATTCCTGAGGGTAATGTAATAGGCACTCATTGTGCTTTTTTTCTATTTTTTTTTACATCCAGTCCCTGTGTGAATGCGTTTTTTGTAAATTTTGTCATCTGTTCCCACCGGCACACAATGGCCTACTCGTCCGAAAGCGGAACAGTTTGTGTGCAAAATGTTCTGCGTGGGTTCGGACAGGGGAACTCGTTTTATAGTCTCATCCGAAGGACTGTGTATGTGTGTGTATGTGTTATGTGCGTATATGGGTGTGATGGTGAGTGAGTGAGTGATGAGTGAGTGATGTGGTGTAGTGTGTGGTGTTGTGTGTGTGTGTGTGTGTGTGGTGTGTGTGGTGGTGTGTGTGTGTGTGTTGTGTGTGATGTGTGTGTGTGTGTGTGTGTGTGTGTGTGTGTGTGTGTGTGTGTGTGTGTGTGTGTGGGTGTGTGTGTGTGTGTGTGTGTGAGTGTGTGTGTGTGTGGTGGTGGTGTGTGTGAATGTGTGTGAAGTGTGTGTGTGTGTGTGTGTGTGTGTGTGTGTGTGTGTGTGTGTGTGTGTGTGTGTGTGTGTGTGTGTGTGTGTGTGTGTGTGTGTGTGTGTGTGTGTGTGTGTGTGGTGGTGTGGCGCGTGTGTGTAAATGTGTGTGAATGTGTGTGTGTGTGTGTGTGTGTGTGTGTGAATGTGTGTGTGTGTGTGTGTGTGTGTGTGTGTGTGTGTGTGTGTGTGTGTGTGTGTGTGTGCAAGCACGCACACTATGAAAACCCTCTCCCCACAACAGTCGGTTATTGAAGCATGTCAGTAGTATGACATAAACGATAGCAAAGTATGACAAACCTGGAAGAAATGGCTTGTGTTAGCAATAGGTTAAACAAAAATGTGGTCAAGGTGTTCCCATAACGTATTAAATTATTTTGGTCACTGGGGAGCGAGGTGTCAGAGACTCAGCTTCTCTAGGGGCCAGCATATTGAGGGCGGCGCCTATCTCCTCTGCCTCGCTGCTTTACCTTCCCTGACCCTAAAGAGGGCAGGTACCCATTTACAGCTGGGTGAACTGGGGGACTGTACTGAAGCCAACGCCCGCAAATGGTCACCCATCCACTTAGCAACGGCACTAGATGTTGCTTAACCTTGGCTTGGGGATTGCGAGTGTACTAACCACTGAACTATCCTGTCCCCACACGTTATCAATAGTGTGAAATAAATGATAACAAAACCATGACAGACCTGAAAGAAATGGCCAGCGTTGTGGATGTAGCCTTATAAGGAGTGTGATATAAACAATAACAAAACCATGACAGACCTGGAAAAAATGGCCAGCGTCATCAGGAGTGTGATATAAACAATAACAAAACAATGACAGACCTGAAATAAATGGCCAGGAGTGTGATACAAACAATAAAAAAAACTATGACAGACCTGTCTCCGCTGGGACGTTAATTTAATCACAACAACAACAAAATAACAGACCTAAAAAAAATGACCAGCGTTATGGATGTAGCCTTATAAGGAGTGTGATATAAACAATAACAAAACCCTGACAGACCTGACGAGGAGTGTGATATAAACAATAACAAAACCCTGACAGACCTGGAAAAAAATGGCCAGCATTATCAGGAGTGTGATATAAACAATAACAAAACCATGACAGACCTGACGAGGATTGTGATATAAACAATAACAAAACCGTGACAGACCTGAAAGAAAGGACCAGCATTATCAGGAGTGTGATACAAACAATAACAAAACCATGACAGACCTGGAAGAAATGGCCAGCATTATCAGGAGTGTGATATAAACAAATAACAAAACCATGACAGACCTGGAAGAAATGGCCAGCATTATCAGGAGTGTGATATAAACAATAACATAACCATGACAGACCTGAAAAAAAATGGCCAGCATTGTTAGGAGTGTGATATAAACAATAACAAAACCATGACAGACCTGAAAGAAAGGGCCAGCATTATCAGGAGTGTGATATAAACAATAACAAAACCATGACAGACCTGAAAGAAATGGCCAGCATTGTCGATGTAGCCGTGTCCAAAGCGGTAGTGGTAGCGGTCCTTCTCTGTGTAGAACCTGTCCAGCATGGCCTGGAAAGAGTGGTGCCCTACACCCAGGTTCTGCCCTATCTGAACCACTGGCCAGTCTGTAGGCAAGCACGCTCTTCACTTTACAGTGGGGGGGGGGGGGGGGGGGGGGGAAACGTGCACAAATATCTAGGCTAGGCCTACACAAGTGTGTATAATCATGGACACACACACGCATGCATATTAAAGTTTAGGCCACGCGCGCGCGCACACACACACACGAACTCGCACGCACGCGCGCGCGCACACACGAACACACACACACACACACACTCTCCTCTCTCTCTCTTTTTTACTTCTCTCTCCCATACAATAACACACACACACACACACACACACACACACACACACACACACACACACACACACACACACACACACACACACACACACACACGATATAAAAGAATAAAAAATAAAAAATAAAAACACGCCACCACCAACCACCACCACCCACTCACCACCACCACCACCACCACCAGCTACTGACCTGGCTCCATGCGTTGTGACATGTTGTCGTGCTCGTACACACACTGCAGAACCAACTGTTGTGCAGTTTTGGCCAGCCGGTCGTCCCATATCTGTGCCAACATGGCGCTACAGTCATCACCTGTGTGTGTATGTCTTTGTCATCATAGTCCAGGATACAACAAAGAAAGAGAGAAAAACAAAAGACAGACAGACAGACAGACAGACAGACAGGCAGGCAGACAGACAGACAGGCAGGCAGGCAGGTAGGCAGGTAGGCAGACAGATAGGCAAGCAGGCAGACATACAGGCATGCATGCATGCATGCATGCAGACAGACAGACAGGCAGGGAGGCAGGCAGGGAGGCAGGCAGGCAGGCAAAGTATAATAAACATATTCCTTGATGGTGGGATTTTTCCCCTGGAGTTAACATCAGTGCTGACTCAACTCTCCCCAAAAGTCTTTCGGATGAGACTAAAAACCCAAGGCCGCATGTGCCAACGCACTCAGAACATCTTGCGCACACGTTAAATTCTGTTCCGCTTTTCGTAAGAGTAGGCCATCGTGTGCCGGTGAGAACAGATGACAAGATTGACAAAACTGCATACACACGGGGACTGGCTGTAACAAAAAGCACATGAGTACTTATTCCATTATCTTTGATATAAAAGAATAAAATAAATAAAAAGTCACATAAAATGACCTGAGTCTTAAAGTCACATAAAAAGACCAGAGTATCGAAGGCACATGAAAAGACCACAGTTTTTAAGTCACGTAAAAAAACAACAACAACCCAACACATACAGTATTTAGAGCCCACCAGGACAGAGCAGAGTATTGAAGGCATGGAAAAGAACTAGGGTATTTAGGGCACACAAGAGAACCAAAGTATATTTAGGGCACATAGAAAACATCAGAATATTTAGAGCACATAGAAAACCTCCAGAATAATTAGGGCAAACAAAACCTCCAGAATATTCAGGGCAAACAAAACCTCCAGAATAATTAGGGCAAACAAAACCTCCAGAGTAATTAGGGCAAACAAAACCTCCAGAATAATTAGGGCAAACAAAACCTCCAGAATAATTAGGGCAAACAAAACCTCCAGAGTAATTAGGGCAAACAAAGCTTCCAGAATATTCAGGGCACGTAAAAAACTAGAATATTTAGGGCAAAACGATTTAACAAAAAAGAATATTAGGCACGTAAAGAACTAGAATTTAGGGCACGTAAAAGAACTAGAATATTAGGGCAAAAAACTAGAATATTTAGGGCACAAAAAACTAGAATATTAGGGCACGTAAAAGAACTAGAATATTTAGGGCACGTAAAAGAACTAGAATATTTAGGGCACGTAAAAGAACTAGAATATTTAGGGCACTAAAAGAACTCAGAATATTTAGGGCAAAAAACCAGATAATAGGGCAAAAAACAGATATTTTAGGGCACACAAAAGAATCAGAATATTAGGGCACAAAAAGAACCAGAATATTAAGGAAACAAAAATCCAGAATATTAAGCACACAAAGCCATAGAATATTAGGCACTAAAGAACTAGAATATTCAGGCATTAAAAGAACAGAATATTCAGGACACGTAAAAGAGCTAGAATATTAAGGGCATGTAAAAGAGCTAGAATATTAAGGGCATGTAAAAGAGCTAGAATATTCAGGCATGTAAAAGAGCTAGAATATTAAGGCATGTAAAAGAGCTAGAATATTCAGGGCATGTAAAAGAGCTAGAATATTCAGGGCATGTAAAAGAGCTAGAATATTCAGGGCATGTAAAAGAGAATAGGGTTAAAAGGAAATATTCAGGGCATGTAAAAGAGCTAGAATATTAAGGGCATGTAAAAGAGCTAGAATATTAAGGGCATGTAAAAGAGCTAGAATATTAAGAGGGCATGTAAAAGAGCTAGAATATTAAGGCACGTAAAAGAACTAGAATATTCAGGGCACACAAAAGAACCAGAACATTCAGGGCACAAAAAGAACCAGAACATTCAGGGCACACAAAAGAACCAGAACATTCAGGGCACACAAAAGAACCAGAATATTTAGGGCACACAAAAGAACCAGAATATTAGGCACAAAGAACATAATATTTAGGGCACAAAAAAGAACCAGAATATTTAGGGCACAAAAAAGAACCAGAGGATATTTAGGGCAAATAAAAGAAAAGACTTTATTTGGGGCAAGTAAAAGAACCAAAGTATATTTAGAGCACGTGAAAAAAACAGAGTATACTTAGGGCACATGAAAGAACCAGACCCTATTTGCAAAAACCAGACTCTCTATGGCACCATAAAACAGCAAGACTCCTTTAAAGACCGAGTCAGGGGCAACAACAGAATGGCTTCATGCAGAATTTACAGTTACAATTTCATGGGGGAAAACATGTCCATAAGGACAATTTTTTGTCTCAAGTGCTGCACTGTGGGGAAGCACACATACCCTCTGTGACTAGAATTAAATGCTGCCTTTTTTTTTAAAACTTAGTTGTAATTGGGGAAAAGACACCGTTTGTGAGTCAGCATGGAAAACTCTATACACAGAACGTAATCATGTCTTAGCAATATGTCATGTTATATCATAGCAATGACTGGTTTGGAAAATACGTTCATTTAGGGTAAAGGCTAGTCAGCAGATTGGTTATGGGTTTTGATAATGCAGGGAGGATAGCCTGTCCTTGATGTTTAGTTCTGGTATGGTTATTGGGGGAAAACATGTCCCCCAAACAGTGCAGTTACAAGCATGGCGTCAGTTTGTTAAGGGATGATTCTATGGGCAATAACTCCTGGGATAAAAAAAAGCATCATCTTCCTCATAACTATTTGGTCTTTTGAGGAAGGATTCTAACGCCAATTAACTACACGTATTAACAACCTACACGTTTCATCATTGTAGCTCTTTTTGGGAGGGTTCTAGCGACAACTACACCTATAAGCAACCCAAATTTTCAGCGTACTTATTAGTGCTCTTTAGAAATAATTCTGCAGCAAGTAAGTAGTTACATCACTTAACAACAATTTCCATCGTTTTTGCTCTGTTTGGAAATAATTCTCATATTAATAACCGCCCCATTTAACAACCCATCATTTTCATCATTTTTTTTTTAGCTCTTTATAGAAATAGTTATCACAACAAATAACTGCACCAGTCAACAACGGACCATTTTCATCGTATTGAATCTTTTTTTAAAGTAATTTTCACAGCAAAAACCTTCCTTTTTTGATCCAACGAGCTCTTTTTAGAAATAGTTCTCCATGCAAATAACCCCATCATTTAACAACCAGCAATTTTCATTATTAGCTTTAAATAAAAAAAAGAAATAGTTCTCCCTGCAAATGAAACATCAATTAACAACCAACCATTTTTATCATTAAAGGTAATGGTAAAAGGTAAAGGTGTTCCATAACCTGCGTGGTCGTAGGGGAGCGAGGCGTCAGAGACCTCAGCTTCTCTAGGGGCCAGCATGTTGAGGGCAGCGCCCATGTCCTCTCCCTCGCTGCTTTACCTTCCCTGGGCCTAAAGAGGGCAGGTACCCATTTACAGCTTGTAGTATTAGCTTAAAAAAAGAGAAGAATTAGTTATCACAACAAATAGCTGCATAAGTGAACAGCCACAGACCATTTTCATCATGTCGGCGGCAGGCGGGGACACATTGGCCCGGTAGTCATTGTGTAGGCTCAGGATGTAGTTCCTGGCTCGCCTGCCCAGTCTGGTCAGCCTGGCTCCGGGAAAGGGCGTGGCGCACAGCGTGTGCTTGGGGTTGAAGTTCAGGTACTTGGCTGTACAGGTGTCCCTGGCCTGTTTCTTCCTCCGCACCCAGCCATCTACAGGGACAAACCACTTCAGATCTTCTATCTTTGATGCTGTTTGTTTAAAATGCTTTGGAAAGATGTAGACCCCAAGTACACAGCATGCCCATTCTTTCATATGATTTTGTTTACAAATAAATCGCATTCTTTTTCACTTCAAAATTTCCATTATTTCATGTAATATTTTACAACAAATCGCATTCTTTTTCACTTCAATTTTTCCACTCTCTCATATAATTTTGTTTCTAACAAATCGCATTCTTTTTCACTTCAATTTTTCCTGAAGAACAGCCAGTTAACCAACCAACCAACCAACCCACAGAGATGACTGACAACCATGGCTGCTTTCTTTGAATCAACTGAGTTTGTTGTGTAGTGAAAGGGAAAAAATATGAACACTTCCAAACTCAAGTAAAAAACCACTCTCCCTATCCCCTCATTAGCACCTAAGACCAAACAAACAAACAAAAAAGGGGGGGGGGGGGGGGGGGGGGGGGGGGGGGGGGGGGGGGGCATCACAACCATCACTATTGTGAAGCTAGTAGGCCTACATTTTGAGGGGTCCAAACAAAAACCGGAAACACTTTGCGAATGGAGTATAACATACACATCGTAGCGTGGTTACCAGTTGGATGGGTGACTGTTTGCGCGCCTTGGCTTCAGTGCAGTCTCCCCAGTCCACCCAGCTGTAAATGGGTACCTGCCCTCTTTAGGGTCAGGGAAGGTAAAGCAGCGAGGGAGAGGAGATGGGCACCGCCCTCAATATACTGGCCCCTAGAGAAGCTGAGGTCTTTGATGCCTCGCTCCCCTATGACCGCTTAGGTTATGGGACACCTTTACCTACCTTTACCTACCTACACATAATCGACGTTACAACACAGAACTCTTTGTTAATTTGTTTGCGAGCACACTCGGACATGTATAAGAGGTCAATAATGTTATCGTTGTGCCAAATCTCATGACAAACATGTCTCTCTGTGTCATATGCTCCATCCTGGTGAAGTGACAATTTGTGCAGACACTGTTTTGTCTGCAGTTCTTCCTTCCTACCCATGTCAACAGGTAAGCATCCAGATGCACAGTGAAATGAAGACCAGCACAGAAAACAAGAGAGAGAGAGAGAGAGAGAGAGAGAGAGAGAGAGAGAGAGAGAGAGAGAGAGAGAGAGAGAGAGAGAGAGAGAGAGAGAGAGAGAGAGAGAGAGAGAGAGAGAGAGAGAGAGGAGAGAAAATCAAATCAAATCAAATTCTTTTAATTCAAGGATAATGAATAAACACACATGTGCTTTTTACATCCAGCCCCCGCCCTTTTCAGGGATGACATAATATATTTTTTTAAAATCCAACTAAAAAAAAAAAACCCAATAAGAACAAACAACAACATGAAGACAATATGAAGAGAAAAAAAAGAACCCACATAAAGACTATAATAAAATAGCAAGAAGCACAACACAAGAGAAAACTGAAATAAGCAATCAACAATCAAATGATGATCAAATGAGAGAGAGGGAGGGAGGGAGAGAGAGAGAGAGAGAGAGAGAGAGAGAGAGAGAGAGAGAGAGAGAGAGAGAGAGAGAGAGAGAGAGAGAGAGAGAGAGAGAGAGAGAGAGAGAGAGAGAGAGAGAACACTGAACACTGAACACTGAACACACTGAACACTGAAATGATTTAATGTACATTGGCCATGGACCACAATACATTTCATGGGCTTGGGGTTCATTCATATAACTGGCAAACCAAATGCACAAAAGGTTTGATTCATAACTGATCAAAGAAGCAAAACACACGTTATTCTAATCACAAAAATATGATGTCTAGGGAAAATTGTGGAAATCATGCACATCAATTACGTGTCGAATCATAACAGTTTTTCAATATACATCTTGAATTAGCATTGTCTTCCTTTTATTAATAGAGTGAAAAATATATCTTGACAAATTGTGCCTGTACTCATCATTTGTTGCTTTGAACAAATCGGGCAATGGTACGTTGATACACCCACTTAAGAACTTTTCTCTTAAGCCAGTGTATATGCAACATTCCCAAAGAAAGTGGGCTTCATTTTCAACTTTCGTTTTACAAAAAGGACACATTTTTTCTCGATCATTCTCACTATATCTATATACATTATTATTAAGGGGTAGAACATTAAATCTTGCTTGTGTGATTGCTACTCGAAAGCAGTAGACATCAATAGAGTTTATATACTGCTCTTTTACAAAAATACTTTTAAATGATCTGTAATGGTCATACCTATCTTTATCTCTTATAGTCCCATCCCATTCTTGAATGAACATATCTACTAATCTTTGCTTAAACATACCTAAGAAAAGTTTTACATCCCCAACACCTTGTTGCATCCAAACAATGTTAAAACCGGTTTCACACAAAATTTCCCTTATTTTTGAAATCCAGCAGTATTTACCATTTTTATCTAGCTCTAACAGCATGCAGTAAGCATTATATGATATTCTGTTTTGATCTATTTGCAATAGTTTTAACCAGTACTTAATAGTTCTTGTACATGAATAGACATAAAGTGGATATCTACCTAAATCTCCGTATACCATCTTATTGGGTGTTCTTACAGGTACTCCTAAAAATCTTTAGAGAGAGAGAATACGCACCAGACTGAACAATGGCCACCAACACCAGCAATACCCCTGCCACAAGAACTAGCGTGCAAGATCCGCCACACTGCTTCTCCTTCATCCTTCCTTCTATTTCTCTCTGACTCTGAAACACACACACACACACACACACACACACACACACACACACACACACACACACACACACACACACACACACACACACACACACACACACACACACACACACACACACACACACATACATACGCACACATACATACATACCCTTCAGATGAGACTATAAAAACGAGGTCCCTTGTGCGAACGCACGCAGAACATCTTGCTCGTACATAAACCCCCTTCCCCTTACAAAGAGTAAACCATTGAGTGCTGGTGGGAACAGATGACAAAATTTACAAAACTGCACACACAAGGGAACTGGATGCAAAAAAGCACATGAGTGATTATTCCATTATCCTCGAAATAAAAAACAAAACCCAAACAAAACATACACTGATCACAATTCCGAACCCCTAGACTTGCTGACTGAAAAATGAACACAATCTCTAAAAATGTATTGTGTATGGTCCAGTGTGCTTCATACCAGACTGCAAAAACAGACAATAATGAATTGAGTATGCATGCAGCATAAATACACTCAATAGCTCAACCTGTGACATGGACATATGCAAAAGCAGCGCTTGTTTGCCCCTGCAAAATACCAACATGGTGATTCTTAATAAGAACAAAGTTATGAGAACGCATGATACATGATATTAATATGTTTTGTTGTTGTGTTGTTTTGTTTTTTGTTCTTTGGATTAAGATCCGAGGGTTACCAATTGTAAGATTTTTGGTATGGACCGGGTTTTTTGTGTGTGTGTGTTTTACCCCACCAGAGATAAAGTTTGTAATTACATGTAAAAGATATGGACAGAGAAATATTTAATTGAATGCTTGACATAATGTGTGTTAATCAGACTATGGGATTAAAAAAATAATGGTATAACTACAACAAGTGTTCTATAGGACAGTTCAAGAACAATTTTGTAAACACAAAATAACTTAAGAATTCTGAATATTATTTTGCAAGGATTTTTTTTAGAAAAGGAGGGTAAGAAATGTTCTTGACTTTGACACACAAAAAAGTCATATGCATGCTAGAAATACGCTAGTTACTCAAACATTTTCTATGTTTGCTGTATTTGGCAATGCAAACTTTCAGTTTTGTCCGTAACTAAATTTGTGTAGGTCTCACAGTGATCAATATCCTTTAAAACATGGACATTGATTAAAGTGTTTTGTGTGTGTGTGTGTGTGTGTGTGTGTGTGTGTGTGTGTGTGTGTGTGTGTGTGTGTGTGTGTGTGTGTGTGAAAGTCAAACTTTTATTTCAGATGGTACATTGAGTAAGCAGTGCAATTGCTTTTTTTCATCAAGCCATTCATCTAAGAAAAAAAAAGAAAAATCATATATATATATTATATGCATATTTGAAAAAGGAAAAACCTTAGAAGATATCTCGTACAAATGAAAAGATTAAAAATGAAATTAAAAAATACCCACACCAAAAGAAGAAACTACACACACACACACACACACACACACACACACACACACACACACACACACACACACACACACAGATAAATATATATATATATATATATATATATATATATATATCTATATATATATATATAGATATATATATAGTATATAATATATATATATATAATATATATATATATATACCACACGCACATACAGGAAAAAATGCATGGTTTCCTTTAAAATCGTTTAACACACACACACATACAAACCTATATCAATTCCCTCCTCCAAAACAAGTACGGTGCATTACAAAGAAAAACAACACATAACAGAAAAAATGGATTCGAAGCAGAAAGTAAAACAATCAATTCATTTTCTTCCGTTTTCTCAGTCCTTCACTCCCAAGCACTTGTGCTTTTAGATTTACAACAAAAACATGTCAGCGTTCCATCAAATGAATGCATTCAGGTACAAAAAAATCGCAACTAACTCCAGCATCAGCATAATCAATTATGTAATAATAAAAAAATCAATCAATAAAATAAAACAAAACAAACAAACAACAGCAAAAAAAACCCACAAAAAGCACATAAAAGAAAAAAGAGTCAACATTTCCTACAACTAAATATCTCATATACTGTATAAACACACACACACACACACACACACACACACACACACACACACACACACACACACACACACACACACACACACACACACACACACACACACACACACACACACACACACACAACACAACAACAAAAAAACCAAACAAGAAACCAAACAGATAAAAATCAGCAAAAAAAAACAATAAAATGTAAAAAGCCCAACCTAACAACATCAACATCAACAACAACAACAACAATAACCACACACCAACTCACACCCACCCCACCCCACACCACACACACACACACCAGAATCAAGCATATCAAGGTCTAATATCTTATCAAGTCATCAACAGATCAGTATCCCTTAAAAGTAATATCAAGAGATGAATATATATATGACCATATAAACTGTGCTCATACCATATTTATAATGATAATGATAATGATAACCATCAGTGACACATTCATCTCTCTGTCCCTCGCACACATGCTACATGTAACATTTTGAATTCAGTTGTAACACTAGGCCACAATACAAGTATGTTGAAATGCAACAGTAAAGGGTGATGTTATATCACATGCAAATGTACACGTTTACAAATCATGTAAACACTTATCCATGAAATATTTTTAGATGTGTTTTAAATGATCTTTGTTGTTGATACATTTCAATTTTTTTTGGTAGCTTATTCCATAGGTCGGTACCTGAATATAGGAGGCTTGATTTATATAGATTATTTCTGGGTCTTGGAAATGTTAGTAAATGGTTGTGTCTGTGTTGGTTGATTTTGAAAGTATTGGTAATCTTGGGAGGTGCAGTTTGGTTATCAACTTTTTGCATAAATATGGCTTTATTGAAGGAAAGTCTGTTTCGAAAAGTCAGGACGTTTATTTTCTTATAATCCTCAACTGTCAGGGAACTTGATTTTAACAGGACAAGTTTTACTGCTCTTTTATATAAATGATGAATGAATTTCAAGTTCGTTTCACTGCAGGTATCCCATATAGTTGATGCATAGTCAATAATAGGTAGAATAGAAACAAAAAAACAGTTTTGAGAGTGATGATTCAAAACGTGTTTTATTTGTATAATTGACGTAACCTGTGAGCAATGGGCTTTCCTAGTGACACAATGTGATCAGTCCAAGTCATATTTTTGTCAATGGTGACACCTAAAGTTTATGAGAGTCAACTTCTTCAATTATTCCGCTATCAAGTAACAGAGGTAGGAACTTATCTCTTATTTTTTTGTCTTTTCTGTCTTGCTGATACATACATGCACTTTGTTTTTTGTGCATTTAAGGATATATGGTTTAATTGAGTCCAAGTAATCAATTTGTCAATGCTAAATTAAAGTTTGCGAGATAAGCTGCAAGGGTCTGAATCACTACAAAAAAGAGTGGTGTCGTCAGCAAACATTTCACAGCTACATGGAATAAAACATGGTGAGTCATTTACAAAATTGAAAACAAGAGACGGTCCCAATACTGAGCCTTGTGGTACCCCATAGCTAATAGGTAGTAGTGCTGATGTTTGATTATTAACAGTTACGAGCTGTTGCCTATTTGACAGAAATTTTTTAGTAGCTGAATAATTTCAGATGTCGGTTTGTACAATTCTAATTTGCGTAATAACAGAGAATGATCAATCACATCAAATGCTTTTTCAAAGTCAACAAAAAGGAGTCCAGTAAATTTATTGTTATTTATGTTGTAAGAGACTGTCAGTAAGCTGAGTTAGAGCAGTGTGGCAGGAATAGTTTTTACGAAATCCCGATTGATCTTCATTTATTAGACTGTTGTTAATAAAGTAAGAACTTAGATGTTTGTATGTGTTTTTTATGGGGTTTAGATAATATTGAGAGAATTGAAATTGGCCTATATTTCGACGGAGAAGAGTATTCCCCTGATTTATGTACTCTGTGTGAGGTGTGTGTGTGTGTGTGTGTGTGTGTGTG